>JAQJVL010006923.1:20000-26485 GCA_035578905.1 Stictocephala bisonia | reverse complement strand
TTTTACAGTTTATTGGTTTAAAATCGGAGATTCCTTTGTGTTTTGAATTATCTGTCGTAGGAAACCAACGACAATTGTGTTTACAATAGATGGGCAATAATGAGTTACGTATAATTTAATAATGTTAATTGGAGATTTTAACACGTTTTATAGTAGTTTATGCAGACTTCTAAAAACTGAAAATATTCTTTTTTAATTAATAAATATTTTTAGATCTTTAAATAAATTGAACCATTTAATTTATAAATAAATAATATATTTCAATCAGCTCCCTTTGAATGTCTTATGTAATTGTAATTATATACCATTTACAGTTGAGACCTTTAAATTCCATATTATTCCCACAAAATAAGGACTTTTAATATTATGTTAGTAGTAAACATAATTTAACGGCCTTTCATGTATGGACTGAAATAATGGCATCATTATATTTTATCCTGGTTTTAAATTACTCACATGATTCCTAAATTTAAAGTCCTTATTATTGAAAAAACAACCTCCTATTACAGTCCATTGCCCTAAGGTGCCCTATTTTTGTCAATCACAATGACATATTTTACTCTTCATAAAAAGTTTACTGTTCATATTTACTCCTTCCTTACTCGTAGGATAAAAAAATATATATTTTTCAGTAATTTTTCAATATTTAAATTTTCCTTAAATAATAAGTCTCCTTACGTAACTAAAAGACTAAAATTAAGATTTAAAAGGGAATAAAGGTAAATGGACTTTTCTTTAGCAGTGCTTGTGTTAATATTGTTACCGAGTGAGTCTCTGAGCGAAGTCGTGTTTTTGGGTCTCCCATGGGCCTGACATAGGGTGATTAGAGGGTCAAGATAAAGGAAGCCATCAGTACAAAGTCTTGGCTCGTCTTCAAACTAATTATTTCATTCACTAAGCACTCTCATGGTCTACAAGTATAGAGGAACCAACATGTTTAACTTATTATAAATACAACTTAAGTAATAGCTTTATTACTAGTGTAAACCGCACCAAAATAGTCAGATGACATTTTAGGCGGTGTTGCCATATCGTTGCTGCGAACCAACCGACCACCAGTTTAACTGACATTTAGTTTACAAAACAACTATATCATATTTAAAGTCATCTATAAGGAAGTGGTTAAATTAACTACGGTTTTGCATTAATTCTGGAAATTTTACATCATTTTATTAACTTAAATATATAGTGCTATTAAAATATTGTTTATCAAGTAAAATAGCTGTTTTTATTCCTAATTAAATCACTAAACATACATAACCAAAACATGTACATTTGTTTATGATATCAAATTATGGTGTATGTTTACAGCAACGTATGTTGAGACAAATCATTTATATTTTCAATAAATTTTTATTTGACAACAGTGCTGGGTGAGAAGTGAGTGAAGGGGATTTCACATGCAACAGCTATCATCGGACTTTTTTGTGCTGCTTACACTAAGCCTATTTCAAATGTTTTCATTTTATTTAATGGCTGATGATAATACACACGCAGACAGACCATTTATTCGCTCTTTTAAAATTAACTTGATAGTTTACTGTGCTGCTCTCTCTGTTTAACCTAACCAATTATTTGGACCATTTAACATTTGTTTACGCCACCAGCTGGTCAATTAAAATCGGTCTCCATAAGAATACCATTGCAACTTTGACGCCGTGTAGGAGAAAACCCTAAGGAAATTAAAAAAAATCTAGCCCCGTCACGACTTAGAAATCAAAATTATCTTTTGAAAAAAAATCATCTAAATCATTTAATTAATAAGTTCAGAAAGTGAGTGAACTAAATGACCCGATTGTTTTAATATATAATGATTTTAATGATAATGAGTTGTTTACTGTAAATTTGTCACAAGTAAAAAGTCACCTTTTCGTTCTACACCATTGAAATGGTGTTCAATTAAAATCCCATTGCCTATTTAGAAGGTACGGTAAATAGGCAATAAGGGAACTTTTAAGAAGCACTGCTCTCAATTAAAATAGTATTTTTTTTCAAAACTTTAATGAACTTGTTTACATGTAACAATAGCAAATACTGACAATAACTAAAATAAAATAATTTGCTATGTTAACTAACTAAAATCAGACCTCAAAGATATGACGGATTCTTGACGTTCTATTTATATTAACTAACAACAGAAAATCTATTTAAAATCTACAAATACTAACTATTAACTACGTTACTATAGTCTACTACGTCAATTAAGTAGAATCGGACTACACTCAACCTAATTAATATTTTCAGTTATAAAATATTCTTCATTTTATTTTATTATTGTGATAAACCTCCAACTACTACAGACAGCTGTTTGAAAGTTCCATAACAACGTGCAAATTGGAAAACTTACAAAAAGGATTGTTTTCAAGTTTTTGTGTCAGAATTGGATACCCCATTTATTTTCAGTAGTTCCTTTGTCTTGTTAAACTTTGTTTTAAATAGCAAAATAAAGTTTAATTAGTTATTCCTGTTAAATTATAAAAAATTCATTTTTTTATCCATCCTTGATTATTAAAAGAGTCACTTGTATGAATATTCATGTTTTATTGTTATTTTATAATTTCATAATGGATTAACTTATCGAAAAGAAATAAAATAAGTTTAAAAAACTTGAAAATCTACAGCATGACGTAAATTAATTTATATTAACTAAAATGCATTGTATGTCATAGTCGACACATATATAAATAATTCTGATATAATATTAATTTTATTATTAGCAAGCTGGATTCAACAACATCTTAGATAAGGACTGAGAATGGAGCAATTTTACAAATTATACTTCTAGATTATAGAGCTAAATAATTTTATACTTATCAAATTTACAAATTAGAGTGAAAGAACCACTAAAACGTACCTAAACTTTAAGATGATTATAAATCTCACATTTGAAAACATACATTGCTTATTTAGTTCAAAGGTTTGATAATTGAGTATTTCCAGTGATTGTGAGTTTCTCTGATACATTGCCATTTTTTTTCCAATTTTTTTTTCCAAAAAAATTTTTTAAAAAAATAAAAATTTTTTTTTTTAAAAAAAAAAGGGAAAAAAAAATTTTTTTGTTTAAAAATAAAAAATTTTTTTTTTTAAAAACCCCCCCCCCAAAAAAAAAAAAAATTTTTTTTAAATAAAACCAAATTAAAAAAAAAATTTTTTAAAAAAATTTTTTAAAAAAAATTTTTAACCTTTTTTCCTTTTCTTTTAAATTTTTTTAAAAAAAAAAATTTAAAAATTTTTAAAAAAAAAAAAAATTTTTAAAAAAAATTTTTTTTTTTTAAAAATTTAAAAAAAAATTTTTTTTTTTTTTTCTTTTTTAAAAAAAAAGAAAAAAAATTTTTTTAAAAAAAACCCCAAAACCTACCCAAAAAAAATTAATTTTTTTAATTTTAAAAACCCAAAGTTTTTTTTTTAAAAAAAAAAAAATTTTTTTTTTTTAAAAAATTTTTAAAAACCAATTTTCCCCTTTTAAAAAAACCTTTAAGGGAAAAAAATTTTTTAAAATTTTTCCCCCCCAAAAAAAAAAAACCCTTTTTAAAAAAAAAAAATTTAAAAAATTTTTTTCCCCCTTTTTTTTAAAAAAGGGGGGGGAAAAAAAACCAAAAATTTTAATTTTTTTTTTAAAAAATTTTTTTTTTTTAAAAAAAAAATTTTTTTCCCCCCCCTTTTTTTTTTTTAAAATTAAAAAAATTTAAACCCCCCTTTTTTAAGGGGGGTTTTTTAAAAATGGGGGGGAAAATTTTAAAAAAACCCCCTTTTTTTTTTTTTAAAAAAAAAAAATTTTTTTGGGGGCCAAAAAAAATCAAAAAACCAAAAATTTGGGCCCCCCCCTTTTTTCCCTTTTTTTAAAAAAAAATTTTTTTTTTAAAAAGGGTTGGGTTTTTTTTTTTTAAAAAAATTTTTTTTTTTAAAAAAAAGGGAAGGTGGGGGGTTTTTTAAAATTTGGGGTTTTTTGGGGGGTTTTTTTTAAAAAAACAAAAAATTTTTAAAAACCCATTTTTTTCCCCCCGGGAAAAAATTTTTTCCCCAAAAACCTTTTTGGGAAAAAACCCCCCCCAAAAAAAAACTTTCCGATTTGCCAAAACCCTTTGGTTTTCCCCGGGCCCCCCCTTTTTTTTTAAAGGGGGGTTTTTTTTTCCCCCCAAAAGCCGGGAATTTCCCCCAAAAAAAATTTTTTCCCGGGGATTTTTTAAAAACCCGAGTTTTTTAAAAACCCCAAAACCCGTTTTTTTTTTTTTTTTAAAACCCTTTAAAATTTGGGTTTTTTAAAAATTTTTTTGGAAAAAGGGAAATTTTTTTTTAAAAAAAATTTTTTTTTTTAAAAAGGGCCCCAAAAAAAAGGGGCCTTTTTTAAATTTTTTTTTTTTTTTTTTTTTAAAGGGGGGGTTTTTTTAAAAAAAATTAAAAAAAAAAAAAAATTTTTTTAAATTTTTTTTTTTAAAAAAAAAAATTTCTTTTTTCCCCAATTTTTCCCAAAATTTGGGGAAAAAATTTTTTTTTTTTCCCCAAAAATTTCCCCAAAAAAAAGGTTTTCCCCTTTTTTTAAAAAATTTTTAAATAAAATTTAAAAGGGCCCCCCCCCTTTAAAACCCAATTTTTTTTTTCCCCCCCCCCCTTTTTTTTTAAAAAAAAATTTGGGGGTTTTTTTTTTAAAAAAAAAATTTTTTAAATTTAAAAAAAAAATTTTTTCCCTTTTAAAAATTTCCCAACCCTAAAAAAGGGGGGGGTTTTTTTTTTTCCCCAAAAAAAAAAAAAATTTTTTAAAAAAAAAAGGGGGGTTTTGTTTGGGGGTTTTTTTTAAAAAAAAAAAATTTTTTTTTTTTTAAAAAAAATTTAAAAAAGGGAAATTTAAAATTTTAAATAAAATTTTTCCAAAAATTTTCCCCCAAAAAACCCCCAAAAAAAAATTTTTAAAAAAAAAAAAAAAAATTTTTTTTCCCCCCCCCCCTTTTTTCCTTCCCCCCCAAAAAAAAACCCCCCAAAGGGGTTTTTTTAAAAAGGGGGGGCCAAAAAAAAATTTTTTTTTAAAAAACCCAAACCCCCAAAAAAAATTTTTTTTTTTGGGGGGGTTGGAACCTTAAAAAAGCAAGTTTAAAAACCGGGTGGGAATTTTTTAAAAAACCCCCCCCCTTTTTTTTAAAAAATCCCCCCCAAAAAAAAATTTTTTTTTAAAATTTTTTTTTAAAAAAATTTTTTTTTTTTTAAAAAAAAAAATTTTTTTTTAAAAAATTTTGGGGGAAAAAGGGGAAAAAAAAAAAAAATTTAAAAAAAAAATTTTAAAATTTTTTTTTAAAAAAATTTTTTTTTTTTAAAAAAAAAAAAATTTTTTTTAAAGTTTTAAAAAATTATTTAATTTAAAAAAAAAAAAAACCCCCTTTCCCAAAAAACCCCTTTTTTTTTTTTAAAAAAAAACCCCGGCCCCCCCCCAAAAAAATTTTAAAAACTTAAAAAACCCCCCGGAAAAAAATTTTTAAAAAAAAAAAAACCCCCAAAAAAAATTTTTGGGGTTTTTTTTAAAAAAAAAAAAAAAATTTTTTTTTTAAAAAATTTTCCCCTTTTATTTTTTCCTTTCCCCCAAATTTTGGGAAAAAAAATTTTTTTTTTTTTTTTCCCCCAAAAAAAAAAATTTTTTTTTTTTTTTTAAAAATTTTTTTAAAACCCCCAAAAAATTTTTTTTTTTCCCAAACCAAAAAAAATTTTTTAATCTTTTTTTTTAAAACGTTGGAAAATTTTTTCCCCTTAAACCCTTTAAAAAAACCCAAATTTTTAAAATTTTTTAATTTAAAATTAAAAAAAACCCCTTTTAAAAAAAAAAAAATTTTTAAACCTGGCCCCTTTTAAATAAAAAAAAAATTTAAAAATTAAATTTAAACAATTTTTTCCTTTAAAAAAATTTTAAAATTTTAAAAAAAAAATTTTTTTAAAAAATTTAAAAAATTTTTTTCCCCCCCAAAAAAAAATTTTTTTTTTAAAAAATTTTTTTTTTTAAATTTGGGGGTTTCCCCCCAAAAAGGCCCCAAAAAAAAATTTCCTTTTTTTTTTTCCCCCCCCTTTTAAAAAACCCTTTTTTAAAAAAAAGGGTTTTTTAAAAAAAAAACCCCCCCCCCCTTTTTTGGGGAAAAACCCCAAAAACCCCCGGGAAATTTTTTCCCCCCCCTTTTTGGAAAACCCCCTTTTAAATTTTTTTTTGGGGGTTTTTTTTTTTAAAAAAAAAATTCTTTTTTTTTTTTCCCCCCAAAAAAATTTTTTTCCCCCCAAAAAAATTTTTAAAAAAAGGGGGGGGAAAATTTTACTTTTTTTTTAAAAACCCCAAAATTTTTTAAAAAACCCCTTTAAAAACCCTTTTTTTTTTCCCCCTTTTTTTTCCCCAAGGGTTTAAAATTTCTTTTTTTCCCCCCCCCCCCCCAAAAAAAAAAAAAAAAACCCCCCAAAAAAAAAAAAAATTTTTAAAAAAATTTTTTTTGGGGGGGAAAAAAACCCCCCCCCCTTTT
>JAQJVL010006923.1:0-17500 GCA_035578905.1 Stictocephala bisonia | reverse complement strand
GAGTTTCACTGTCCACGCACCAAATAAGAAAGGGCCCTTTTTGGGGAGTAATTTTGGGAAAAACTGGGGTGAGATTCAAAAAAAACCTATTAGCGAATTAGCCACAAGCTTTGAGTCCCCACCCGGGGCGGGTGGAAGATGTCGACCCGCCCTGTGGGGGGGGCTTTTCCCCCAAACCCCCTTGTAATCAAAAATTGACTCAGTCTTTTTCTACATGGGGGCTTTTACAATTTTTTTTTTTTTGATACGTGTTTCCGTTGATTTGATACCCCAAAATCTTTTTATATTTGGGGTGTTCAGCCCTTTTTACAGATAGTGGGAAAATGAAAAGGGAAAAAACCAAATAAAAGGTTTCAGCCAAACAACGTATATTTAAAAAAAATGCCCGCTTTAAAAAAATGGGGTTTTTTTAAAGGGGGGAAAATTTAATTTAAAATTTTTTTAAAACCTTATTTAAATCATTTTAAAATTTTATAAAATCATTTGAATTGCTCAAACCTTTAGGAAAAATTAATTTTTTTATTTAAAACCTTTGGGGTTTTGTTTCCCAAAGATGAAAACTTTTTTTGTATTACAAGATTTTTTTAAAAAATTTTTTCATGATGGGTAAATAAAGGGGGTAAAAATAAACTTTTTTAAAAATTAAAAATACCTTTCATTTTCACACCCCCCGCTTTGAAAAATTTTACGGGAATAAGAACAAACCCCCAAGTAAAAATATGGGGAGGTTTTTGACCCACCCACCCTCCTATTTAAAAATATAGTAATAATTTACCCACCCCCCCCCCCCCATAATTTAAGGTTATTGTTTTTTTTTTGTTTTATTCACCCACTTTTCCATAAAAAAATGGTAGTATTGAACAACCCACCCTAAACCCTAAAAAGTAAATTTGGGATTAACCCACTTTACCCTCAAAATTTTAAATAATAAAAGTTTTTAATTTTAAATCACCCAAACCCCCCCAAAATGTTTTGGTGGGATTGACTAACCCACCCCTTTTTTTCCCCCCCCCCTAAAAAGTACGTGGTAATGACTCCAACCCCGGGGGCCCCCCCCTCCCATAAATGTTAAAAGGTTAAGTTTAAAAAATTGATTTCTTCCACTATCCCCATAAAAAGTACTTTTTATTGACTCACCCAAACCCCCCCCTAAATGACGATGGTAATTTACTCACCCAACCCCCCCATAAATGTACGGTGGAAATTTACTCACCCCCCCCAAAAAAACCCCAACCCCCTAAAAAAGTACATGGTAATTTACTCACCCACCCTCCCATAAATGGGAAAGGGGAAGTTTTAAAAGTACATTCCACCCCCTCCCAAAAATGTAGGGGGGTTTGACTCACAACCCCCCCATAAATGGCCCATGGGAAAAGACCCCACCCCCCCACCCATAAAAAATTTCGGTGGTAATGACTACCCCCCAAAAAAAAACCCAACCCCCCCCTATAAATGTTTTCGTGGTAATGACTCACCCACCCCTCCCCCTAAATGAACGTGGTAAAGGGCCCACCCCAACCTCCCATAAATTTTACTGGGAAAAGACTCAACCCCCCTCCCAAAAAGACGGGGTATTGAATCACCCAACCCCCCATAAATGTAGGTGGAATTTACCCCAAACCCCCCCCCCCATAAATGTACATGGTATTTGACCACCCACCCTCCCAAAAATGTACGGTGGGATTGATTTATAAACCCCCTAAATTACGGTGGTATTGGGCTTCCCCACCCAACCTCCCATAAATGACGTGGTAAATTACTCACCAACCCCCAAAAATGTACATTTGGGGACTCACCCAAACCCCCCCATAAATGTAGGGGGTTTTTTGATTTACCAAACCCCCCCAAAAAGTACGATGGGAAATGACTCCCCCCCACCCCCCCCCATAAATGAAAGGGGGTATTGACTCAAACCCCCCCCCCCCAAAAATTTTAGGTGGGATTGACTAACCCCCCTATAAATGTACCGTGGAAATTAAATCCCACCCTCCCATAAATGTAAAGGTGTTATTGATCAACCAAACCCCCCAAAAATTTAGGGGGTTTTTTAAACCCCCCCCTCCCAAAATGTACGGTGGGAAATTAAACAACCCCCCCTCCCCCTAAATTACGGGGGTATTTTTCACCTAAACCCCCCATAAATTAGGTGGGGGTTTACTAAACCAAAACCCCCCTAAAGGGATGGTGGGGTTAAAAATTTTCAAAAGCCACCCCCTCCCCCTAAATTAAAAGGTGGTATTGATTCCAACCCAACCCCCCCAAAAAAATTACGAAAGGTTTAAAAACCCCCACCCCCCCCATAAAAGTACGGTGGTATTGAAATAAAACCCCCCCTCCCAAAAATGTACGGGGGTTTTTGATTCAAACCCAAAAAAACCCCCCAATCCCAAAATTTTTTGTATAATTTGAAACCCCCCCTCCCCTTTTCATTGGGCCCCCCAAAACCGCCCTAAAAGGGGGATTTTTAAAATAAATGTACGGTAGTAATTTAATTTACCCACCCTTTCCCCCAAATGTACGTGGAATTTACCCCAAACCCCCCCTCCCATAAATGGGAGGTGGGGGTTTACTAAACCCAAACCCCCCCATAAATTAGGTGGGAAGTCACCCACCCACCCCCTAAATTTTCGGTGGTATTGGGTTTACCCAACCCCCCCATAAAAGTAGGGGTATTTATTAAACCCCCCCCTTCCCCTAAATGTACGGTGGAATTTTACTAACCCCCCCCCCCCTCCCATAAATGTACTAAATATTGATTTTACCCCACCCTCCCATTAAAAATTTTGTTTTTATTGAACCCCCCTTTTTTACGGGGGCCCACCAAACCCCCCTAAATTGGTATTGGACTAAAACCCCCAAAAAAGGTTTTGGACAATAAATATAAAATTTTATTATAAAAACCCCAAAAATTCTTGTAATAAAAATTTCTTGGGTTTTATAAAATTCCCCCCAAAATTTTTAAATTAATTTAAAACCCCCCCCATAAAAGTTAAAAAATCCCTAAATACTAAAGCTCAAAATGAAAAATTTTTACTAAACCCCCCTTAAATTGATTTAAAATTTTTAAAAAATTTTTAGTGGTTTCTTAAATAAAATTTTTATAAAACCATCCCCAAAAAAATTAAGCCCCCCCTTTCCCCTTTCGGAGCTTGTTCCCAAAAATAGGGGGGTAAATTTTTTCCCAAATTCCCGGGATTGACTTTAAATTTTCCCCAAAATGACTTATTATTCCAAATTTCAAAAACAGGGGTTTTCCAACCCCCGTTCCAAAAATGAGTATTGATTTTTTATCCCTTTTTTCCAAAATTTTGGACCCCAAAAAAAAATTTAAAATTTTTTATTAAATTCCATTTAAAAAAATGGTTTTGACCCCCAACCCCCCCCAAAAGTGGGGTTTTCAATCCCCCCCACCCCAAAATTAAGGGGTTTTTGAAATTAAATTTTTAATTTTAAATTTTAAATTTTTTTAAATTTATAAAGGGGAATTGCAAAATTCCCCCAAATTTAAGTTTAGTGGCCCCCCCCCCTTTCATTGAACTATTAAAAAAAACTTTTTTATAAATTTAAATTTTTTGAAAAAAATTGTATTGAACAACCCCCCATTTTTTTGGGGAATTTATTCCCTAAAATTTGGGCTCCTTTTTTAAAAAAAAACCTTAGAAAAAAAAAATTTAACAAGGCCTTTTTTAAAAAATTTACCCAAAAAAAAAAAAGGAAAAAAATTAAAAACTTTCTAAATTTTAAAGGTTTTGAAGAAAATTTTTTTTTAAATAATTTTAATTAAAAAAGGATCCTTTAACTAAAAATTTTTAATTCCAAATTAAAAAGCACCCAAAATTTTTTTCAATTTAAAAACAAAAAAAAAATATTTTAAGAAAAATAAAGGAAAAAAAATTAAAAATTTTTTCAAATTTTAAATTTTGGAATTACCCTTTAAAAATAAAAAATGTTTTTAAAAATTTTTTGGAATAAAATATTTTTAAAAAATTTTAAAAAAACAATCAAAAATTTTAAAAATTCCTTTTAGAATTAAAAATTTATTTTTTAATTTTATAATTTCCGAATTTTTTTTTTTTTAAAATTTTATTAAAAATTTTAAAAAAAAAGAGAAAATTTGGGGGTTTTTCCCTTCCCCTTTTAAAAAGGTTTGGTAAAAATTTTTTAAACCTTTTTAAAAAATATTTAAAAAAAATACTAAAAAAAAAAAAAAATGTATTTCTGTAAAAAAAAACATTTTTAAGTTAGGGGTTTATTTTCAAATTTTGGGAAAAAAAATTTGGTAAAATTATTTAATTTTCCCCCCCTTTTTTAAAATTTTTTTTTTTAAAAAATTTTTAATTAAAAAAAATCTTTTATTTTAAATTTCAACGGTTTTTTACCAAAATTTTTCAAATTTAAAAATTTCCCTTGCCTTTTTCTTTTTTTTTTTTAAAAAATATTGTTTTAAACACAAAATTTTGGGGGAAAAAAAAAATTATATAAAATGCGGGTTTTTTGGAAATTTATTTTTTTTTTGGAAAAAAAATTTTTTTTGTTTTATTTTTTTTAGTTTTTTATTTTATTTCATTTAGACAATTTTTAAAACCCCTACCCATGGGGGTATTATCCTTTGATAATTAAAGTGGGGAGCGCCCTTAACACTTAAACTCATTTAGTAAATTTTCCAAAGCTTATTTGGCTCTCTTAATTATAAAAGCTTTTGTTGAGCTTCATACCTCCCAATTCTTGAGAAATTAAACCAAAAGTGTTTTGGAAGATAAGTTAAAATCGTTTCCCTAAGTGGGATTACCAAATTTAAATACTTTGTCTTTAAAATTTTCATTTTAATTTTCCTTGTGTATTTCGTGCGTACATTTTTGCACATACATTTAATTTTGCATAAAACTTTTGTATTTTATGTATTAATAGTTTTTTTTATTTTTGGGTAGTAAATTTTTTTTTTATTTTCTTTTTATGATTTAATTTTTTTAGTTTTCCCTAATTTTTAAAATAAATAAATTTTTTTTGGATAATTTTTTAAATTTTTTTTGTATTTTTAATTTTTTTTTTTTCTTGAGTATGTTAAAGTTTTTGGTGAAAATATTTACAGACGCACGACGCCCGGGGGGTTGAATTTTTTAGGTTTTCGTAATTAAAAGGTGAAATTTTATTATTAGGGGAATCTTTTGTTTATACTTTTTTTTTAAAATGATCCATTTATAAAAAATGTAGTCAGCATCAATCCAATTAAAAAATTTTGCTTTTTTTTAAATTTTTTTTTAATTAAATTTTTTGTGGTGTTTTTATTTTTTAATTTTTTTTTTATGTAAAAAACTTTTTAAAACAAAATTAAAAAATTGATGGAAAAGAATAAACGTTTTTTTAATATATTTTTGTTTTTTTTTTTAACCAATTTTTTTCCCATTTTTAAAAAAAAAGAAAAAATTCAAAAATTTTTTTTGTCCCAATTTTTTCCTTTCAAAAAAAAAAAAAGTACAATTTTTTTGAATTAAAAGAATAAACTTTTTTATTTAATTTTTGTGTTATTTTAACCCCTGCCCAACCCCCAAAATTTTTTTAATCCATTTTAAACTTTTTTTTTAAAAAAATTGTTTTTAAATTTTTTTTTTTAATTTAATTTTTTTTTTAAAAAAAAAAAAAAAAGGGGTTAAAAATTAAAAATTTTTTATTTATTTTTGTTTTTTTTTAAAAAATGGTTTTTTTAAAAAAGCAGTTTTACAAAAAAAACCGAAAAAATTTTTTGTTTTTTTGAAATTTTTTTAAAAATTAAAAAAAAAATTTTTTTTAATTTATTTAAATAAATTTTTTTATTTTAACCCAAAGACAATGCCCAAAAAAAAATTTCTTAAAGGTTTTTTTCCCTTACCCTTCAATTTTTTGTAAACAAAAATTTACAAAATTTTTTATGGAAAGAATAAAGGTTTTTTTATTATATTATTGTGTTATTTTAACCATGTATCTATAAATTTAAAAATGCTGAGCCCCCAGCGTTCTTTGGTATAGAAAAAATTTAAATCCCAAAAATTTAAATTTTAAAAAAAGATAAAAACATAAAAAAAAGTACTTTTTTTTAATTTTTTTTTACAATCATAGGCCCATTTTTTTCCCAAACCCCCCCTTTTTCCCCCAAAAAAATCAAAAAAAAAAAATTCCTAGTTTTATTTCCCTTTCAAGGCCCTTTCAATTTTTGATAAGTTTTTACACATCTTTACAACAAAAGATAGTAAAATGTTACGCCTTTTTTGGGTCTTATAATTGTTTAATGAGTGAAAGAGGGGGAGTCATGACATTTGGGTTTTAAAGTAAAAATACGCATATTTGGCCATCCCCAAATTTTAAAAAGGGAAAAAGAAATTCTCTTTTTTTTTTACTCTTCTCTTACTGCACAATTTTAGTACCACTATCATCCCTCCCTCTGATAAATATGTTTTTTAAAAAAGTTACAACAAAAGAAAAGTTTGGGAAAAAAAGTTTTATTTTTTTAAAAGGGATTTTTTAACTTGTGCCTTTAAACTGATTATGTAAGTATGTTTTTTAAAAAACTAAAAGAGTCAAACCCCTTTTGTTTAGGTTATGTTTTGTGCTTTGAACACAACTATTTCGACTAACGATTAATACTAACAAAACACTAACGAAAGAAGACTAACTTTTAAAAGGCCCAAATACTTAATACATTTTACCTTAAAATATGTCTACTTTTAAATTTGGGCTAGAAATTTTTTGGGAAAAGGGGAAATTAAATTTGGATTTGAAGTTTTTTCGGTTTTTTTTTGAAAAACGGTGTAAAAAAGTGGTTTTAAAAAAAATTCAACTCTTTAAAAAAAGTTGAATTTAAAAAAATTTGTTTTAAATTTTTTTAATGTTTTTCCCCTTTTAAAAACTGTGCGGGTTTATATAAAAAAATTCACTAGCTAAGAGGGTATTTGTGTTGGGTTTACAAGCAAAACTTAGGGTACCAAAATTTCCCCGGGGCTCCACACAAATAAAAATTTTTTCCCCGTACTACCCAAGGTAAAAAGGGGAAGTTACGTAAGATATTTCTTTAAAAGTTAAAAATTAAAAGTTTCAAAATTTTAAAATTTTTTAAAACATTTTTTTCTACGTCAATAGGAAAACAAGGGAAATTTCTCAGAGTACATTTCAGCTGCTTTTTAAGGTAATGTTGTTGCTTTTTTTCTTCCTACTAAAATTTTCTCTTTATCGGATAGGCAAAAAAATTAAAGGGGCCAAAGGTTCTTATTCGGAATGAATTTAAAGTTTTCGAACACTATCCAAAGCTATAAATATTTAAATAATATAACAAATCCTTCCCCCCTCATTTTACCCGACCCCCAAATCAAAGTTGTTCTCAAAATAAAAAAATAAAAAAAAGGGTTTTTTAAAAAAGTAAAAAAAAAATTTCGGGGGTTTAAATTAAAAAAGGGGTCAAATAAATAATCCCCCATCTAATTTCTGGGACATATTCAGTATAGTTCATTTTTAAACCATATCTAATCACAGCAAAAAGCTAATTTGGGCTATACAAAAACCCCTCGGATCACTTTCACAAAAAGCCCATCAGGCCGGAGGAACAAAAAAATGGGCTAATGCCTTCCCCTGAGGTACGCCCTTTACGGTGGTCGCTACCAAAACCGTGCCCAAAACCCCCAAACCCCAAACCTAGAAAAGTTTTTAGTCCCCAAAGAAGAGAGGGAAAAGGGATCAGCAAGAGGGTCCAAAATTTGGAAGGGTTGCTGTCAGCGCGCATTAGGCTCCCCGAAAAATACATAAACCCGCAACCCCCCCCCCCCACATGATGAAAACAAAAAGTTCCACTTTTTTTTAGCCCGCCTTGCTAGCGGAACCCCTGCAGGATCCCCTCCTGGGGGCAAACATGAAATTTAAAATTTTGGTAAATTACCTAATGTTTTTTAGGGAAGGGCCCTTCAAAAAAAGGGGGGGGGGCCAACCACAGTTTGGGCTCATTGAAATTGGGGTCGAAATGCAATCACAATTTAACGTTTTAAAAAAAACCTTTAAAATAAACTGGAAAAAACAGAAAATTAAAAAAACCCTATAACTACTAAGTTTAACAAATAAAAAAAAAAGGGGATTTAAAGATTTCCCCCAAAAAGAAAAATTTTTATTTTTTTCATATAAAGATAAAAAATCCTATTTCCCGTAATACTAAAACTGCATTGAAAAAAAAGGGACAAAAGGGAAACCCCCTTTTTGTTTTTTAATACAAAATAAATTTTATCGAAGGGGTAACGTAAAAAAAACAAACATTCCAAAGGGAAAATTTTTTTTTAGTTTTTTTGCATCGAAAACAATTAAATTTAAAAAAATTTTTTTCAATTTATTTTGCCCAAAAAAAAAACATTTTTAAATTTTCAAAATTTTTTTAACTTTCCCACATTTCTACAATTGTTTTTTGTGCCAAAACAAAAAAAAAAAAAAAAAAGTAACCAAAGGGAAATCAAACAAACATAAATTTTTAATTTTTTAAAATTTCAAAACATCGACAGTAAAAAAAAACCTACTTATCATGGTTTTTTTAATTTTAAAAAAAAAGCATGATTAAATGTTTTATTTTTTAAAAATTGAATTTAAAATTTGTTTAAATTTTTTTACAGGGGTTAAAATTTCATTTTAAATTAAAATAAACAACTTTCTTTTTTAACAAAATTCTAAAAAGGAACAAAAAAAGGGGGGGGAAAAAGAACTTTATAAAGAGGCCTTTCCAAGACAAGTCTTCGCCCCTCTCCCCTCCGAGCCGTTTTTGCCCCAATTACCCCCCCGGGTTTTTTTAAACGTCCCCTTTTCTCCAAAACCACTGAAACTAGGTCAATGTCACTCCATACATAACCCGTTTAAAGTTTTTTTGCCGAAAAAACAGTGTCACCCGTCTACTTCCCCGCACAAAAAACACTCATCACCAATAACAAATACACAATTAATTTTCCAAAACACTGTCACACCTATCCAACCCCCTTAAAATTTTTTAAAATGAAAACACACAATCGACGTTATGGCCACGGATTAATGTCACACCCTTTCCCCTTCTTGCCTCCCAAACACTGTTACAACCCCCTCCCCCTTCTTGCCTCAGAGTACTGTCCACAAAAACAACCACTTCTTTGGCCCCCAATCACTGTTACACCCATCAAATTCTTGCCCCCAGATCACTGTTAAACCCCCTTTCCCCATTCCACTTCTTGCCCCCAGATCACTGATTCAAACCCCCCCACTTCTTGCCTCAAGGAAATGTTTTAAACCCCTCCACTTTTTGCCTCAGGGGACTGGGCCCCACACATCCACTTCTTGCCTCAGAAATACTGTCACAAAACATCCACTTCTTGCCTCAGATACTGACAAAACCCTCTACTTTCTTTTCCCCAGATCAAATGTTACAAACCCCTACCACTTCCCCCGCCCCAATCACGAAAACCCAACCACTTCTTCCCCCAAATTGCTATACAGATAACCCCCAAAATTTTTGTCACAAATCACTGTTAAAACCCATCCACTACTTCCTCAGAGAAAAGTTCCCTCCATCAACTTCTTGCCACAGATCACTGTTTTTACCCAAAAAACCCTTCCCTTTCCAAAGATCCCTGTTACCCCCTCCAATTTTTGCCCAAAAAACACGGTTTAAAAACCATCCCTTCTTTCCAAAAACTTGCTATGGGCAGAGATCCCAAAATTCCTTGCCACAATCATTTTTCCACCCCTTTTTTCTTTCCCCCAAAGAAAAAGGTTCCCCCCCAACCACTTTTTGCCCAGATTTACTTTTAAAAACCCCCCTTTACAAAATTTAATTTCTTTCCCCAGTCACGGGTTAAAACCCCCCCCCCTTCTTGCCACAAAAAAACTAAAGACGAGATTTCCCAAATTCCCTTTCCAAAAACCCCTTTTTAAAACCCACCCCTTTTTGCCTCAGACACGGGTTTCATCCATCCACTTCTTGCCCCAGATCACTTTTTATACCCAACCACATCCCTTTCCAAAGATCACTGTTTAAAAAACAAAAACCCCTTCTTGCCAAGAGCCCCCGGGTTAAAACCCCTCCACTTCTTGCCACAATTTTTCCAACAGAAACCAAACCCCTTCCCCAACAAGGGCCCCCCTTTCCCCTTAAACCCCCCCCCCCCAACAAAACCCCCCCCCCATTTTGGCAACCCCCCTTCTTGACAAATTCATGACAAGCCAAATCCTTAACCACAAATCCAAATCCACCGCCCCAAACACGTTTTAAAACCCCAAAACCCATCCCAAAAAAAATTAAAAATTTAAACCTTTTCCCAAAAACCATGACAGGTAAAATTTTTGCCCCAAAAAACCGAAAACCAATTTTTTTGCCAAAAAACCCCGGGTTTCACCCCTACAATTTTGCCAAGGGTCACTGAAACCCCCCCAAATTTTTCCCCAAACTTTTTAACCCCCAGCCCCAATATTTTCCAAAAACCCCCCCAAAACCAAATTAGCCAAGGAAATTGCAAAGAAGAGATGGGCCCTTCTTGCCACAAACCAAATGTTAAAACACATTCATTTCTTACCATATATCACAATGACATTTCCCACTTCTTAACACATATTATATTACACCAATCTACTTCTTGCCATTCATCATTGTTACAACCATTCGCATTCCTGTCACAAATTCCTGTGACATGAAATATTTCCACATATATTACTGTTACAACCTACAACACTCTTTTGGAAACGACACTACATTCATAGTCATACCTCTCTGCGTTGTTGACGCAAGAAATATCGCTTTTATACAATTCACGTTATTGGTGCAAATGTCACGTGACTTATTCCACGTTCTTCCGCAGGACAATGTATTTTCTTTCCACTTTTCAATAACCTTTTGGTTCTTCTGTATTACTTCTGATTTTTATCACTGTATTTAGAATTCCTTGTCAAAATAATAGAATAATAACTGCTATAAAACTCGTTTACATATTGGAATTAAATAACTCAAAAGTAAAAAGCTACGCAAAACTGGTAAGAGACAATATGTTCTTGGTCTAAACATTCATTTTGGGCTCCTGACATTTTTTTTTATTTTTATTTTTTTTTAATTTTGTCTGCCCGTATGTGTGTATGTGCACTTTGCTTGAGACCACAGAGATGGATGGATTTGTATGAAATTTGGTATGTAGGTGTATTTAGCCAAAATCTCCAATTTCTCTGACGATTTTAATTTAATTTTCAGGAATTATGTGAATTACAACTTAAAATATTTTAGTTAAAATCGCGTGTCCCTAATATTAAAAGTTTGTTATTTATATCATTTTTTTCATACGAGCAAGAAACATTTAAAATACAAAATATTCAAGTTATATTCTAACGATTGCGATTAAATTTTCAGTAAATACGCTAATTTGTATTAAAAATATTTTTTACGTATTTTATTTATTAGCCTAGCTACCACCCCACTAAGTTGGGACTGGAGGCCGAAGGCTGGTAGCCACAACTCAATTTGTTTAAGGCTATTTACATAAAATTACTATTTGATTAATTGAACAGCTGTTTTTGAAGAATAATTTTGGCCATACTTTTTTTTAAAGTGAAATAAGTGTTTCATCTGTACATTCCTTAGAAGTGTAATTAATTGAACATCTGTTTTTTTTTTATTTTTTTTTATTTTATTTATTTATTTATTTTTTTTTTACCGTCATAAAGGGAAAGGGAGAAAGTTTTAATTAGTTACTTTTTTTATTGCTAGTTGATTTTGTGCGTGTTTCTATGGAAAAGAATCTCTCTTTATTAACCATGCCCTACCTATTCCCCATAGATTATGGGAATCAGACGAGGAAATTATTAGACAGAGTAAGAGGGAAAACCAGTCAAGTACAACGAAAAATGACTGAAAAAGAAAAACTAACAGTCTGAACCATCTGATTCGAACCTACACACATCTGTAACATGGGAACATAGTCCTGATGTCTTGGACCGCTTCCCCACTGGGACCCCTAAACTGTGGAATAAGTCCAACTAACTTCGTAACTGCTAATTTTAATGCTACGTAACTGGCCGTAATACAAATTTGCATTCTTATTTTCCCTCGGTATTGCAGCCAGGCATCCTAGGGATAATAAATACTTGCGTAGCGAGTATCAGCTCTGTTTGCCCCACGCCCCTGTCCCCCGCCCCCCTTGCCTGAGGCACTGCCTGACAGTTGACAGTCTTTCACGTCACTGCCTGTGTCACTGATGTTTGCTCCCTGTCTTATCCGTTAATTCAATAACGAATTGGTGCTGAAGGCATTCGAGCAACCACAGTGTGTCTTCCTGTGGTCTCTTTTTATGCTACAAACATCCGCGATAGTGCTACGGGGAGAAAGACCTGTTGAATATATTTGCACAGTTTTTTAAGAGCTCTGTTTGCAGAGTAAATTTCCAACGGAGATATTTGCTTGAACGGTGTGAGGGTAAGATTTTGTGTTCTGACAAGGAAAAGTAGTTGCTTACTTTCGATCTGTTTGATTTGGCATTTTAGTTCGTGTTTACGTTGTATGTATTTTTATTTTCTGGAAAATTGTTCAGTAACTCAATCTAAAACTAACATAAGCCTACATCCAACATATTTATTGAGAAGTTTTACAAAACGTATTGTTATCATAATCATGTATTACTTTTTACAATTTCTTCGATTGTATAAACTAACAAAACAAATTAAAATATGTACATACAAACAAATCAAAATATTGAAATAAGTAAAATAATCTCTTAAATTATTAATTAAGCAACACTTAATTAATAAATGTCATAGGACATCAATATGTAACCCAAAAACTAGTCTCTGTGACATATATATTTTTATCTGACATTTTTCTACAAAATACTTGAACCTAACTTAACAAAACTAGAGTTTATACAATTTTAGCATCATTTTAACTAAAAAACAACGACTAAACTAGAACATTTAGTATCGTTAGTTTTTTATTTACTAATAATTTAAAAGTAACTACTATTTTGAAACATTGTTATAAGTGAGTTTTGTTCATAATTGTCATAAACATGCATCAACACCTGTTAAATGCATGTACCCAAATGTTTAGGTAGTCGTTAACTTAGAATGTCACGTTCTGCTTTTGTTCATAGGTTGATATATGAGAACATTTTAGTCCTCACATCACACTTTTAATGTCAGTTGTTCCTTTTAATTTGATAAACTTTAAATAAATTGAGCTTGAAAAGGTTTTTCATGATTTAATTTTAATATGATAAAATACAATTGTATGGATAGGTACGTCTTATATGAATATCGTGTTGTTCCATTAATAATTAATAATTATTCCATTAATATTAATTGCGTTTCACTGGCCATATCATTTACAAACTTTAACTGACTATATCTTGACGAATGATAGTTTAAATAAATTATTCTCTCTACTTCAAACTTAATATTGATCATGGATTATAATAAAATTAGGATTAGATGTTTTTACTAGAGTTTCATATTAGTAAATGCTCTTCTTGACGGACAAACGGAACAATTAAAAAATAGGAGCTTAAAATAATATTTGCCACTATGTAGTCATACTTTATACCTCTATATTTGCCACAATGTAGTCATACTTTACACATCTATATTTGCCACAATGTAGTCATACTTTACACATCTATATTTGCCACAATGTAGTCATACTTTACACATCTATATTTGCCACAATGTAGTCATACTTTACACATCTATATTTGCCACAATGTAGACATACTTTACACATCTATATTTTCAAAATGTTAAGCAAGATAAAAATATTTGTTCAAATCTCTTTATTTTGTATGAATAGTACACAAATGCAATTTTAAATTATCTTCCAGCATATTTCTGGTTGTTTTGACATCTATAAATTGACGATTGACTAAACACCGATATAGACTTAAGACTAAGTTAATCAACTGTGAAGTTGTGACAGGCAAAGTATGACGTTCTCATAAACTTGTGACGAAGTTTGAGAACTTGTAAACCAACAAGTTTGACGCTACTTACAGGCCTTACATCTATCCACGTTAGGTGGGTAGTTTGTAATGAAGACCTTGTTCTCCCCTCCCTCCCCCAACATTGGGAGGAAGAAAGGTCGTAATTTACCGAGCATTTTCTTGGGAATAATTTATTTCCAGAGTTTGAGATGTGAAATGAATTGATTAAAATCGTTAATATCTGTGAATGTTTTCTTTTTTTTACTAGTACCTTTGCTCCTTTTTGAGATAAAAACAATGGTTGGGTTTTAAAATTACGAAAGTGTTATAAAATATGGTATAACGAATTTAAGAGTTTTATTTGAATATTAGTCAACCCAAAATATAAATAATTAAATAAGTGAGTGAATGGAGAACTGAAATATATTACAAAGTAAGCACAAATGCACAAACATACCACAATAAAAGTACAAAATGTACAAATACTATGGTGATCGATTTTGGTGAACCACGTTCATCTTTCTCTAATCAGAGGGGAGTCACAAAAGATTCTTTGTTTATTTTGTCCTTATATTGTGATATATTTGTACTTTCACTTTCACTGTACCATATTTTGTTCTTTTTTTACATATAAAAGGTAGAAAAAATATGTAAATGCTTTCACAGCGCTGTCATTTTTTTATAGATAATTTGATAATTTAATTGTTATTAATGATTGTGTTTCATACGGTTTAATTTTTTATCAGAATAATTTACTTGATACCGTTTAATAGCGGAGAAACAATATTTTCTAGTTATTTACATGGAAATTCAAATGACCTACTCTGGAAAGGATAAACCTTTTGAAGTCCGGTTTTGCGGAAGTTAATTGACATTTGACTCTTGAATAGACATTTGATTTCATAACAAACCCGACCTAGGCTTAAATTGAAGATTTTCGTTCAAATCCTCGCGGGCCGTCCCCCTGAAAAGATAAAAGATAAATGCTAATGGGGTAAAAAAGTATATTCACAATTAAAATGTTATATGTGAGGCACATCCAGGTAGAATTAGAGATAACAACAAGAAAAAATGGTATGGCGAAAATGGAGCTCATTCCAAACAAGTGAAAAATGTTTTGGCACAAAGAAGGAAAACTCATCAAAACAGCAAAATCGGAACTTCCTTTTGTTCAATAAATACGTGAGTAGTAGTATTTGTGTACTATAGTACACAAAATAAATGCCACTTAAACTCAACTCCTTACAACAAAATGTAATGTAAACAGATGAATAAGATCAAAATTTAACTAACATGTTTGAATAAATATTTTCAAACAATAAATAAAACTTGTCGTTTGGCTTTTAGACCAAATGCCCCTCGCCTACTTAGATGAGTCCGAATTCCACTAAAAGCTCCCATGGTAACGTGACCTCCGAACCATGGGAGCTTTTAGTGTGGAGAGATGCCTTATAAGACGAAATATCCCTCGCCTAGTTAGATGAGTCCATATTCCACTAAAAGCTACCATGGTACTGTGACCTCCGAACCATGGGAGCGGCATAGGGGTAAAAACCTCAATATCACACCGAGAATCGAACCAGAGCAAGCTCCGTGGTAAGCCATCGCCTTAGTGCCTCAGCTAAGGCAACTCAAAGAATTATTACTGGTACTAGATAATATATGTTTATAGAATACAAGTATACGAATCAAGAGTAAACTAAAATTATAATTTATTGATCGCTCAGGAAGTATGAATAGTTATTGTTAACTTGTCAACAATTAATTCAAAATAATTCAGTGCATATAAAACATCGTTTTCAACTCTACCAATCTTACTCCATTTCTAGAGAGACGTCGCTAAATAATAGAAACATTTTATCGCTGAGGCAGAAAACCACCCACTCAAAGCTTGTGGAAGATTTTCTCACTGAGTGATAAAGTGATAAAATCACACAATTTGGTCCTTTCACGCGGACTTAACTTATGAACGTACCTCGGCTTTATCAGTGAATGTAACATATATCAAATGACATTATCAAAAATATACTTTATGGATCATTTATATAACTTTCTCATTTACTACTTTCTTTTCAATATACATTTCTACTACTTTCTCATTATTTCTTATTTTTAATCATTCATATTCCACATTTAGACACCGATCGTAGAGATATGGGCGTATATGAGTGGCGTCTGTGTGTGATGAGTGTAAATGAACGAGTGTAATCATTGTTACTAATTAATGTCGACTGTTTCTTAGAAACAGCGCAATAGCTAGGGCAACTAAGGGACCTACAGCTTTAAGTGGAATCCGAACCACGTAGTGTTGGTCTCATTTTCAGCTAACTGACATTCTAGATAGTCAGTTATCTTCCTTACACAACATCTAAACCCTGACTACCACTCAACATGGACACACCAGACTTCGCGTCAATGGCAATCATTGTCGTATTAAGGGGACCTATCGCCTACAATCTCCACAACACTTTGTCCTTAAGTAGCCGGATTACAGCACTAAGCCACTAGTGCGAACTTTAACACGTGTTTACAAGATATTCTACAAAACTAAACACTGATAATGAAAACAGCATTATTAACGCCATCAAGTTCTGCTCCATTTCTAAGAAAACTTCTTTACTACGTAATTAAAAAATCTTTATCAATCAGAAACAAAACCACTAACAGCTTAAACAAATGCCAACATTAGATAATCTCCTCTTTGAAATAATGTTCAATAATATTACTATTGAGTTAGTTTTATGATACTAATCCTGTCCTTATGCTTAAAAGTTCGGAACTAAACATTTAATGTTGAGTTTATCTAACCATTTAATTGAAGTATATTCCATTGTAATTGTAAAAGGATGTTAGTGATAACAGAGGAATGTGTACTAGTATTAAAATTAATTAGATATTGCAGTGCATTAATACTAGTATATACAAATATTAGTTATAGTTACAGTAATTAGTAATATTAGTTTATTAGTATGTAAATTAGTAATATCAATTCAGTCAATACTATGATTTCACTTTACTTGTTTCGTTTATATGAAGTCATAGCTAATTATTTTGTGTGGCAAAATTATTAACGGGGCCTCGGAAATGGAAGACAATAAACAGAGAGAGTAAATAATACCGGTATTCTTTCCGGTGTTTCCCAGTACTTCTGACTTTCTTTTTTCTTTCTTCAGACCATTTCGGTCATTTTTGTTTCCGTTTAGCTTGATCTGTTACTCTCTCTCACTTATTTACTCTATTTATGAAAATGTCCTTTCTATGATATATGTTTTGTTTTATTCTTATTATCATTATTTGAATATTTTGTTCAAATTCATATTCTTTATTGATGATTTTGAACAAAAAATCCTCTACAAGTAGTCTTTGTTATTCATTATTCTAGCCTATGATTAATTGGGTAAAAATTTCAGATATTATAAATTCCACTACAATTTCGAATTATAACAAGATGTTAGTAATAAAAGAAGAATGTGTGCTAGTATTACAATTAATTGGTGATAGCAGTATATTTTCTATAATATATTTATTATTTTATATTATGAAACAAATTTTGAACTATTTATTTATTTTATTGTTATTTTTCA
>JAQJVL010006922.1:0-26466 GCA_035578905.1 Stictocephala bisonia | reverse complement strand
TCTCCCATATGTTTTAAATATTTACATTATTATATTTTGTAAAAAATTGTTTTAAAATTATAATGTTATGTTGATGTCTGACGATGCCTACATTGTAGGCGAAAGGCCTCACATAATAAAGTATTTCATTGAAATATTTGAGAATTTCTTAAATTATTTACAATTTCTAATAAAGAACTCAAAGAAGAAATATTGTAAATAGTTGAAGAAGGAGTTTACAATTTAAATATTACTTTCTTACAACATCAACAACAAATAGTTTATTTCCAAGGGTGTGTAACCTTCAACCCCTTGTGTTAAGGGTGCGTAATTTGTGTACTATGCATTAATTAGACACAATGTTTACTATGCATTTTAAATAATATTTTACATTTTAAATCATAAGCATGTAATATAAACATAATATTGCATTGAATATCAGTTCTGATTTAATTTCATCCCTGAATCCCTGAATGTGAAATAACACTTGATTCCATTCAATCTCTCTTACCGACAACCTCTCAGCTCGATTAATACACTGTTTGATGGATTTAATTACACCACAATTTCCCTTTTATTTTTCGATTGTAAAGTCCCTGACGCACTTCAGCCTTTGTTGTTTGATTATTACAGATTTTCTTCTTATAAGCCGAATAGATTTTAACATTTCATTATGTCAAACCGTTTATGGCATTGTTGGTATTATTTTAACTACTAGACGAAATGAATTTGTGAAATATATTTAAATACAAATCAATCTGGTTGGATATTATTTATTTTTATAATTTAAAAAAAAACATAATACAAACTGCTGTGACATTATCTTCCTAGCAGATATCTAACTGAGCGACATTTTCTTTAATTTTAATTAAGTGTATACATTTTTTGAGAGGTTATATTTTTTTTCTGTGTTATCCTTTTGACCTCAGGGTTTCACTATTGTGTTTTACTAACAAAGACATTTAAAATTATGTATAACTCGAGGTAGGCTTACGTTTCCAAGTTTTGAGACTTACTTCATGAGACCCTGGCTATGCGAACCTTTTCAAACTTCCAGTTTATGAAAGTGTCATATGTAGCCACATTAAGAGGCTAACATTATATGAAAATGTGACTCAATTAGCTATCTGCTAAGGAGATAATGTCACAGAAGTTTTTTTTAAATTGTATCCCTAAATAATATGCAAGATTAAAAACAAATTTATTTGTGTTTAATGATTCTTCCTAAATACATTTCGCCGAATTTATGAAATAATACCTAAAATAGAGATTGCCAGAATGAAATGTATGAAATGTATTCAGCTTAACGAAGGGAATCTCATTAACCAAACAACAAAGGCTGGATTACTTCAGGGAGTTTAAACTTACCTATATGATGTATTTTGTAAATCAACTATGTGCAGGTGTTGGAAGAAAATAATATTTAATTAAAAGATTATTTGATTAACTATTTACAAGCAGTTTATAAAGTCATTACTCTACAAATATGAAAAGCCTTACAATAAAATGAACAAAATTAAATCGTATTACATTTGAAAATGTTGTTAAAATTAAATTCCTAGTTTAACAATAAAAGTTATTTTAATTTTCCCAATATTACATAGCTTTATCTAACTTTAAGTGTTTTGAAGTCGGCACTAGTGGAGATTGTAAATGATAAGCTCTATACCCGGTCCTCTTAATAGCGTCCACTCAATGGTTGCTATCGTCGTGGACACTACTAGAAAAGTCTGGGGTGTCTAACAATTTTCAGTTAGAAATTTTACTAATCAGGGTAGTAGGAGTGCCCAAGTATCTAAATCATTTCTTTCTAAAAATGCAATATTGATTTAAATGAATATTTTTCTTTTTATGAAAGTGTAGTTTAGCAATGAACTACACTTTTAAAACTAGTCTCAGTAGTCAACTAATTTAAAAAATTCATGAATTTAATAAAAAAAACATGATATTTTATTTTTCCTAAACATGAACTGTCATTGTAAACATTCCAGTTCACATACGTACGTCTTTATCGATGTTAAGGCTTAAATCTCGGAAGGAGACATACTGGATACCTGGAAGAATTCCTCTATGTTGTACAATTACGAACACTCCAATATCACACATAACACCTTGGGCAATCAAAAGGCTGCTGGAATTGGGGATCTATTAATAACACCTAAACCTTGTCCTTTTCAAAGTACAGTGAGTGCTTTGCACTCTGATTAATTCTGCCACGAAAACCAATATGAATATTATCTTTCTCAAAGTACCAGAATAAAAATAACAATAGAGGCTCTTCATTTTGGCATACCTTTACATTTTTTGCTTAGATGCTAGCTTTGTCATATTCTTGCAATATTTTATTGGTTGAGTTTATAAATAAGTAATAAAATGAATGTATATGTCCTTTAAGTGAATGAGGTGTTTTAATATTTATTAAAGTTTTAATTCATGTGTTTGAATTAGTTTTTGAATGTTGATCTTTTCCATCAGGTAATTGATCTTCAGACAGATTTTCTCCACCCAGAAGATAAATTTAGATAGATTTCAACACGGGTGTAACATTTTCCTCATTAAACCTTTTTAAGAATCAGTTTTCTTTAACTGAGTACATTTATATCCAGATGATAATATTACCTCTTTTGACATTTATTTAGTGGGTACTTAGTTGTTCTGCTAATAACATTCTACTAAAGCATAAAAAAGTTTGATAATAATTTAAAACGACAATATTTAAAGTAAACATTATTTATAAATTAGATATAATAACTTGAAAGAACTGGATTTTTTTATGTACACCATAAGTCACTATAATTTGTTTACTCATGTAGTTATGTCAAATTACTAATTATACAATCAGTTGGGCTCCAACAATTCCTTTTGACAATACCTTCTGTTACCATCAATTTAACAGCCTGGCACTGGGGTAATGAACGGTAGAGTTAATGGTGAACTCCATTAGCTATCTTATTGTATTTAAAGTCCATCTTAAGGGTTTGCCAACGATATTTTTAGTTTCTACAATCAATCTGTTACCATCAATTTAACAGCTTGGCACTGGGGTAATGAACGGTAGAGTTAATGGTGAACTCCATTAGCTATCTTATTGTATTTCAAGTCCATCTTAAGGGTTTGCCAACGATATTTTTAGTTTCTACAATCAATCAGTCCTAACAACAATAGTTTTACAATGTCCCAGGTTCTAACCTTTCTAGTTAAGTTCATAGACTTATTATATAGTCTATCTTTCTTCATAACTGGTATTTTCTATTTATATAAAGTAGTCACATCGATATTGGTTTAACTGTATGCAATATTTACATCATGTAATTAAAACCCAACTGATATTAACATTTTAAATATTTAAACTTTAATAAAATATTGCAATATTAAGTACTTGATATATATTATTCCTAGTTGCCGCCAATGCAACCCCATAGTTCACTCTATGATAAGAAATGTTTGTAAACTTTCTATGTTAACTTTATTAGAATATCAATAATGTTTTGAGATAATGTTGCATTGTGTAAATACAACTCGACACCTTGCCAATGATTATATTAAGACACGCTTAACTAATTTTTTAACTATATATTAAGGACACTGGGGTGGAGCCCTTGAGTTGGAAGTGAATGAAACCATGACAAAAACCTTTCCGGGAATAAACCTTACAACTTCCCAAAGTTTCATGGTGATCCGATGAGTGGTTTAGTAATACATGTAAACTATTGATATATTAACAACTAGCACATGCTACATTTTTCTGTAACAAATCCTTAAGAATCCATATTAATTTTAAATTATATGCTACAATCTTATATCAGATCAGTAAACTAAATGCTAATAAAAATGCGTGTCCTTAATTCAAGACTGAAGATGACCTAATAATTTCAATCAAGTTTAATCGATGCACACTGCGGTTTTCAGAAACTAGATTAGTTCAGTAGTTGGGTTAGTTCTACTGGAACTATTGAATCAACTATTGAATTCCAGCAGACTATCATATTAAATAGTTATTTCCACCGTCTGCAGGAAACTAATCTATTCCCCGTATTACGTAACAATTTAAAATTATCTCACAACATTGTTTATCCATTCAGATTATTTCTTTCCGAATGTTAAAATCCAGATACCATATTGACACAATATTTAAGATAACTTAATTGCATTCAACGACAAACTCACTTCAATAGTTAAGGATAATAACCATCACAACTATTCATGATTCATCCCCGATCGTAGATACATAAGTGTGATGAGTGTAGATGAACGATTTTAGTTATTGCTATTGACTAAGGTCAATTGTTCCTTAGAAAGAGCCATATATTAACAGCTCAATAGCCAGGGCAACTAAGGGGCCTACAGCTTTACGTAGAATCCGAACCACGTAGAATTGGTCTGATTTTCATCTAACTGACAAGACTCATACTCAGTTCTCTTCAATATACAACATCCGGACCCTGACTACCACCAAATATGGTCATCGCAGAATTTTCTAAAAGTATACACGTCGATGGCAACCACTGCGCGGACGCTGTGGCGTTATTAAGAGGACCGAGTATAGAACATATTGCCTACAATTTCCACAACCTTTTGTCCCATTAGTTCAATAATAGCTGGGTTTCTACACTGGGCCAACAAAATATCTATTGTAGGCTGTAGCATTAAAAAAAGATTACTCTTGGGCCTCAAAATAACTTAAATGTATTTGAATCATTATATTTTTAAAACTGGATGACTTGGGACGAATACAGTGTTATCAGATTATTTATGTTTCCATTTTAAAATTCAATTTTACAGTACGCTCCAGAATTCACTACAGTCATCGGAAAGGTAATACTATTCATTCTTACGTATTTTGAAAAATATTTACTAAAAGGGTTGATAGCTTTTTCCTTTATCAATAAACTGTATGATATATGAAATAGATTCAAATAGTTTTCAAATAGAATAAATTAAATACTAAAAGGATTTAGTTTTTATTATTGTACTTTTATTTTCAAGCTGTAAGTAAATTTCTTTAACAATTTTTTGTTATCTCTTTGAACTTATAAATGCGTTCATTCAGGGACGTTTGCTAAAAACATATATTTCTATTATATACATACACACTGTTATAAATTGAATGTAAGTCATATTTCACCGTTGTAGCCCTCTTAGTTTTACGTTGTATGTTTCCATAACTACACAATGTTTCCGTATCTACACAATAGTTCCATAACTATACATCGGTTCAGTAACTACACAATGTTTCCGTAATAACACAATGTTTCCGTAACTACTCAATGTTTCCATAACTACACAATGTTTCCGTAACTACACAAATTTTACACAGAGTATTATCATTTGTGGATTCAATACTAAAGAAATGTTGTTTCAAAATGACATAATCACACCTTTTTTTTAGAAATGCGTCAAATTAAATATGTGCAGCAAGGAACCTTGAGAGGAAAGCTGCTTATATAAAAGCACTCGTAGTGCCGTGAATAGACTGAGCTTTAAACATAAAATGAATTATATCGACTTTTTATTAATTATATTCCCTAGGAATCAGATAATATCAACACTTTTTTGTGAGCCATTTTATCACAACTTACATACATGATGTACTTCATTATTGGCGATAAAAAATCCGTGTTGTTTTATTTGACTAAAATGACATAACATGGGAATTAAATTAACGACTTTTTATAAAATTTACTCACAAACATTCGACTGATTAAGAGTCATTTATTAAATTAATTACGATTATTGTTAAAGATAAAATATTAACTGAAACTTTTTTGTCAACAGTTTGTGAACTATACTAGAGAAACAAAATTAACTGATAAATATTTAAGTATACTACTGAAGTTCAGAATGATATTGTAACAGCTAAACTTATATTATAAGATAATTTCAAGCTTCTATGGACGGATTCCTTAATGGTTATTTTTAATTATAAAGTTTGTTTATAAATAAATAATTGAGTTAATGAAAGGTGTTATATGTAATTGAGTATATACGTCCAGTACAGGCAAAGGTACAAAGCAATTGTCGTAAGTAATTTCCGAAGTAAACATAAAAGCTAAGCCCACATGACACCTAGACACTCTGGAACCATCATTACCACAGCTTGAAGGTCCCTGACAGTGTATATAATATCTAATATTGATTGATTATTAAGTTATAGATGTTTAAATCGGTCAGAAAAAGTAAACTTATAAAATTACTTATTTGTTCACCTTTATATATTTTTTATTCTCACACAAAATATAAGAATATTAAATCGTGTCAGTTTTTGACATTGAACAAAATGTAAAACAATATTTTTTAAAAATATAATATTTAATTAAAAATCAATACATTTTTGAATGTATTTCAAAGTTTCTAAAACGTATTTCTGATGCTCAAACCACTTTCTCATTTACTATTAGTTTGCCTACTAAAATATGGAGCACCAATATTGTCTACAGTTGGAGGAATATAACACGTATCAGATGGATATCAGTGTTACACAATGGGACTGTGAAAAGGACTGCTGGCTCTACAATTGGTTCTTCATCACTGGTATTAAGTTGTCTACGTGTTTCAGATGGAGGATTGCGAGTTACCTAATGGGCAGTAACAGGTGTTGTGTTACATAATGGGACTATGATAATGGACTGCTGGCTCTACAATTGGTTCTTCATCACTTGTATTTACTAGTTGTGTACATGTATCCGATGGAGGGTTGTGCGTCACCTAATGGGCAGTCACAGGTGTTGTGTTCCACAATGGGACTGTGATAATGGACTGCTGGTTCTACAATTGGTTCTTCATCACTTGTATTTACTAGTTGTGTACATGTATCCGATGGAGGGTTGTGCGTCACCTAATGGGCAGTCACAGGTGTTGTGTTACATATTGGCACTGTGATAATGGACTGCTGGCTCTACAATTGGTTCTTCATCACTGGTATTAACAAGTTGTCTACGTGTTTCAGATGGAGGATTGCGAGTTACCTAAGGCCAGTCAGTCACAGGTGTTGTGTTACACAATGGGACTGTGATAATGGACTGCTGGCTCTACAATTGGTTCTTCATCACTTGTATTTACTAGTTGTGTACATGTATCCGATGGAGGGTTGTGCGTCACCTAATGGGCAGTCACAGTTGTTGTGTTCCACAATGGGACTGTGATAATGGACTGCTGGCTCTACAATTGGTTCTTCATCACTGGTATTAACTAGTTGTCTATGTGTATCAGATGGAGGGTTGTCCGTCACCTAATGGGCAGTCACAGGTGTTGTGTTCCACAATGGGACTGTGATAATGGACTGCTGGCTCTACAATTGGTTCTTCATCACTGGTATTAACAAGTTGTCTACGTGTTTCAGATGGAGGATTGCGAGTAACCTAATGGGCAGTCAGTCACAGGTGTTGTGTTACACAATGGGACTGTGATAATGGACTGCTAGCTCTACAATTGGTTCTTCATCACTGGTATTAACTAGTTGTCTATGTGTATCAGATTGAGGGTTGCGAGTCACCTAATGGGCAGTCACAGGTGTTGTGTTACATAATGGGACTGTGATAATGGACTGCTGGCTCTACAATTGGTCCTTAATCACTTGTATTTACTAGTTGTCTATATGTATCCGATGGAGGGGTGTGCGTCACCTAATGGGCAGTCACAGGTGTTGTGTTCCATAATGGGACTGTGACAATGGACTGCTGGTTCTACAATTGTTTCTTCATCACTGGTATTAACAAGTTGTCTACGTGTTTCAGATGGAGGATTGCGAGTTACCTAATGGGCAGTCAGTCACAGGTGTTGTGTTAAATAATGGGACTGTGATAATGGACTGCTGGCTCTACAATTGGTTCTTCATCACTGGTATTAACAAGTTGTCTACGTGTTTCAGATGGAGGATTGCGAGTTACCTAATGCCAGTCAGTCACAGGTGTTGTGTTACACAATGGGACTGTGATAATGGACTGCTGGCTATACAATTGGTTCTTAATCACTGGTATTAACAAGATGTCTACGTGTTTTAGATGGAGGGTTGGGAATCACCTAATGGGCAGTCACAGGTGTTGTGTTCCACAATGGGACTTAGCTAATGTTAATGGACTGCTGGCTCTACAATTGGTTCTTCATCACTGGTATTAACTAGTTGACTATGTGTATCAGATGGAGAATTGCGAGTTACCTAATGGGCAGTCAGCCACAGGTGTTGTGTTACATAATGGGACTGTGATAATGGACTGCTGGCTCTACAATTGGTTCTACATCATTGGTATTAACTAGTTGTCTATTTGTATCCGATGCAGGGGTGTGCGTCACCTAATGGGCAGTCACAGGTGTTGTGTTTCACAATGGGACTATGCTATTGGTAATGAACTGCTGGCTCTACAATTGGTTCTTCATCACTGGTATTAACTAGATGTATATGTGTATCAGATGGAGGGTTGTGCGTCATCTAATGGGCAGTCACAGGCGTTGTGTTCCACAATGGGATTGTGATAAAGGACTGCTGGCTCTACAATTGGTTCTTCATCACTGGTATTAACTAGATGTATATGTGTATCAGATGGAGGGTTGTGCGTCATCTAATGGGCAGTCACAGGCGTTGTGTTCCACAATGGGACTGTGATAAAGGACTGCTGGCTCTACAATTGGTTCTTCATCACTGGTATTAACTAGTTGTCTACGTGTATCCGATGGAGGGTTGGGAATTACCTAATGGGCAGTCACAGGTGTTGTGTTCAACAATGGGACTTAGCTAATGTTAATGGACTGCTGGCTCTCCAATTGGTTCTTCATCACTGGTATTAACTAGTTGTCTACGTGTATCCGATGGAGGGCTGGGAATCACCTAATGGGCAGTCACAGGTGTTGTGTTCCACAATGGGACTTAGCTAATGTTAATGGACTGCTGGCTCTCCAATTGGTTCTTCAACACTGGTATTAACTAGTTGTCCACGTGTATCAGATGGAGGGTTGGGAATCACCTAATGGGCAGTCACAGGTGTTGTGTTCCACAATGGGACTGTGCTAATGGTAATGGACTGCTGGCTATACAATTGGTTCTTCAACACTGGTATTAACTAGTTGTCTATGTGTATCAGATGGAGGATTGCAAGTCACGTAATGGGTACGCACAGGTGTTGTGTTCCACAATGGGTCTGTGATAATGGATTGCTTGCTCTACAATTGGTTCTTCAACACTGGTATTAACTAGTTGTGTATGTGTATCAGATGGAGGTTTGCAAGTCACCTAATGGGCAGTCACAGGTGTTGTGTTACATAATGGGACTGTGATAATGACTGCTGGCTATACAATTGGTTCTTCAACACTGGTATTAACTAGTTGTCTATGTGTATCAGATGGAGGATTGCAAGTCACGTAATAGGTACGCACAGGTGTTGTGTTCCACAATGGGACTGTGATAATGGATTGCTAGCTCTACAATTGGTTCTTCAACACTGGTATTAACTAGTTGTGTATGTGTATCAGATGGAGGTTTGCAAGTCACCTAATGGGCAGTCACAGGTGTTGTGTTACATAATGGGACTGTGATAATGACTGCTGGCTATACAATTGGTTCTTCAACACTGGTATTAACTAGTTGTCTATGTGTATCAGATGGAGGATTGCAAGTCACGTAATGGGTACGCACAGGTGTTGTGTTCCACAATGGGTCTGTGATAATGGATTGCTTGCTCTACAATTGGTTCTTCAACACTGGTATTAACTAGTTGTGTATGTGCATCAGATGGAGGTTTGCAAGTCACCTAATGGGCAGTCACAGGTGTTGTGTTACATAATGGGACTGTGATAATGACTGCTGGCTATACAATTGGTTCTTCATCACTTGTATTTACTAGTTGTGTACATGTATCCGATTGAGGGTTGTGCGTCACCTAATAGGCAGTCTCAGGTGTTGTGTTCCACAATGGGACTGTGATAAAGGACTGCTAGCTCTACAATTATTGGTTCTTCATCATTGGTATTAACTAGTTGTCTATATGTATCCGATGCAGGGGTGTGCGTCACCTAATGCGCAGTCACAGGTGTTGTGTTTCACAATGTGACTGTGATAAAGGACTGCTGGTTCTACAATTGGTTCTTCATCACTGGTATTAACTAGTTGTCTACGTGTATCCGATGGAGGGTTGTGCGTCACCTAATGGGCAGTCACAGTAGTTGTGTTCCACAATGGGACTGTGATAAAGGACTGTTGGTTCTACAATTGGTTCTTCATCACTGGTATTAACTAGTTGTCTACGTGTATCCGATGGAGGGTTGTGCGTCACCTAACGGGCAGTCACAGTAGTTGTGTTCCACAATGGGACTGTGATAATGGACTGCTGGCTCTACAATTGGTTCTTCATCACTGGTATTTACTAGTTGTCTATGTGTATCAGATGGAGGGTTGGGAGTCACCTAACGGGCAGTCACAGGTGTTGTGTTAAACAGTGGGACTGTGATAATGGACTGCTGGCTCTACAATTGGTTCTTCATCACTGGTATTTACTAGTTGTCTATGTGTATCAGATGGAGGGTTGTCCGTCACCTAATGGGCAGTCACAGGTGTTGTGTTACACAATGGGACTGTGATAATAGTCTGCTGGCTCTACAATTGTTTCTTCATCACTGGTATTAACTAGTTGTCTACTTGTTTCAGATGAAGGGTTTGGAGTCACCTAATGGGCAGTCACAGGTGTTGTGTTACACAATGGGACTGTGAAAATGGACTGCTGGCTTTACAATTGTTTCTTCATCACTGGTATTAACTAGTTGTCTACGTGTTTCAGATGGAGGGTTGTGCAACACCTAATGGGCAGTCACAGGTGTTGTGTTACACAATGGGACTGTGATAAAGGACTGCTGGCCCTACAATCGGTTCTTCATCACTGGTATTAACTAGTTGTCTACGTGTTTCAGATGGTGGATTGCAAGTCACGTAATGGGTACGCACAGGTGTTGTGTTCCACAATGGGTCTGTGATAATGGATTGCTTGCTCTACAATTGGTTCTTCAACACTGGTATTAACTAGTTGTGTATGTGTATCAGATGGAGGTTTGCAAGTCACCTAATGGGCAGTCACAGGTGTTGTGTTACATAATGGGACTGTGATAATGACTGCTGGCTATACAATTGGTTCTTCAACACTGGTATTAACTAGTTGTCTATGTGTATCAGATGGAGGATTGCAAGTCACGTAATAGGTACGCACAGGTGTTGTGTTCCACAATGGGACTGTGATAATGGATTGCTAGCTCTACAATTGGTTCTTCAACACTGGTATTAACTAGTTGTGTATGTGTATCAGATGGAGGTTTGCAAGTCACCTAATGGGCAGTCACAGGTGTTGTGTTACATAATGGGACTGTGATAATGACTGCTGGCTATACAATTGGTTCTTCAACACTGGTATTAACTAGTTGTCTATGTGTATCAGATGGAGGATTGCAAGTCACGTAATGGGTACGCACAGGTGTTGTGTTCCACAATGGGTCTGTGATAATGGATTGCTTGCTCTACAATTGGTTCTTCAACACTGGTATTAACTAGTTGTGTATGTGCATCAGATGGAGGTTTGCAAGTCACCTAATGGGCAGTCACAGGTGTTGTGTTACATAATGGGACTGTGATAATGACTGCTGGCTATACAATTGGTTCTTCATCACTTGTATTTACTAGTTGTGTACATGTATCCGATTGAGGGTTGTGCGTCACCTAATAGGCAGTCTCAGGTGTTGTGTTCCACAATGGGACTGTGATAAAGGACTGCTAGCTCTACAATTATTGGTTCTTCATCATTGGTATTAACTAGTTGTCTATATGTATCCGATGCAGGGGTGTGCGTCACCTAATGCGCAGTCACAGGTGTTGTGTTTCACAATGTGACTGTGATAAAGGACTGCTGGCTCTTTAATTGGTTCTTCATCACTGGTATTAACTAGTTGTCTACGTGTATCCGATGGAGGGTTGTGCGTCACCTAATGGGCAGTCACAGTAGTTGTGTTCCACAATGGGACTGTGATAAAGGACTGTTGGTTCTACAATTGGTTCTTCATCACTGGTATTAACTAGTTGTCTACGTGTATCCGATGGAGGGTTGTGCGTCACCTAATGGGCAGTCACAGTAGTTGTGTTCCACAATGGGACTGTGATAAAGGACTGCTGGCTCTACAATTGGTTCTTCATCACTGGTATTAACTAGTTGTCTACGTGTATCCGATTGAGGGTTGGGAGTCACCTAACGGGCAGTCACAGGTGTTGTGTTAAACAGTGGGACTGTGATAATGGACTGCTGGCTCTACAATTGGTTCTTCATCACTGGTATTTACTAGTTGTCTATGTGTATCAGATGGAGGGTTGTCCGTCACCTAATGGGCAGTCACAGGTGTTGTGTTACACAATGGGACTGTGATAATAGTCTGCTGGCTGTACAATTGTTTCTTCATCACTGGTATTAACTAGTTGTCTACTTGTTTCAGATGAAGGGTTTGGAGTCACCTAATGGGCAGTCACAGGTGTTGTGTTACACAATGGGACTGTGAAAATGGACTGCTGGCTTTACAATTGGTTCTTCAACAGTGGTATTAACTAGTTTTCTACGCGTTTCAGATGGAGGGTTGTGCAACACCTAATGGGCAGTCACAGGTGTTGTGTTAAACAATGGGACTGTGATAATGGACTGCTGGCTCTACAATTCGTTTTTCAACAGTGGTATAAACTAGTTGTCAATGTGTATTAGATGGAGGGTTAGCGTCACATAATGGGCAGTCACAGGTGTTGTGTTACACAATGGGACTGTGATATTGGACTGCTGGCTCTACAATTGGTTCTTCATCACTGGTATTAACAAGTTGTCTACGTGTTTCAGATGGAGGATTGCGAGTAACCTAATGGGCAGTCAGTCACAGGTGTTGTGTTAAACAATGGGACTGTGATAATGGACTGCTAGCTCTACAATTGGTTCTTCATCACTGGTATTAACTAGTTGTCTATGTGTATCAGATTGAGGGTTGCGAGTCACCTAATGGGCAGTCACAGGTGTTGTGTTACATAATGGGACTGTGATAATGGACTGCTGGCTCTACAATTGGTCCTTAATCACTTGTATTTACTAGTTGTCTATATGTATCCGATGGAGGGGTGTGCGTCACCTAATGGGCAGTCACAGGTGTTGTGTTCCATAATGGGACTGTGACAATGGACTGCTGGTTCTACAATTGTTTCTTCATCACTGGTATTAACAAGTTGTCTACGTGTTTCAGATGGAGGATTGCGAGTTACCTAATGGGCAGTCAGTCACAGGTGTTGTGTTAAATAATGGGACTGTGATAATGGACTGCTGGCTCTACAATTGGTTCTTCATCACTGGTATTAACAAGTTGTCTACGTGTTTCAGATGGAGGATTGCGAGTTACCTAATGCCAGTCAGTCACAGGTGTTGTGTTACACAATGGGACTGTGATAATGGACTGCTGGCTATACAATTGGTTCTTAATCACTGGTATTAACAAGATGTCTACGTGTTTTAGATGGAGGGTTGGGAATCACCTAATGGGCAGTCACAGGTGTTGTGTTCCACAATGGGACTTAGCTAATGTTAATGGACTGCTGGCTCTACAATTGGTTCTTCATCACTGGTATTAATTAGTTGACTATGTGTATCAGATGGAGAATTGCGAGTTACCTAATGGGCAGTCAGTCACAGGTGTTGTGTTACATAATGGGACTGTGATAATGGACTGCTGGCTCTACAATTGGTTCTACATCATTGGTATTAACTAGTTGTCTATTTGTATCCGATGCAGGGGTGTGCGTCACCTAATGGGCAGTCACAGGTGTTGTGTTTCACAATGGGACTATGCTATTGGTAATGAACTGCTGGCTCTACAATTGGTTCTTCATCACTGGTATTAACTAGATGTATATGTGTATCAGATGGAGGGTTGTGCGTCATCTAATGGGCAGTCACAGGCGTTGTGTTCCACAATGGGATTGTGATAAAGGACTGCTGGCTCTACAATTGGTTCTTCATCACTGGTATTAACTAGATGTATATGTGTATCAGATGGAGGGTTGTGCGTCATCTAATGGGCAGTCACAGGCGTTGTGTTCCACAATGGGACTGTGATAAAGGACTGCTGGCTCTACAATTGGTTCTTCATCACTGGTATTAACTAGTTGTCTACGTGTATCCGATGGAGGGTTGGGAATTACCTAATGGGCAGTCACAGGTGTTGTGTTCAACAATGGGACTTAGCTAATGTTAATGGACTGCTGGCTCTCCAATTGGTTCTTCATCACTGGTATTAACTAGTTGTCTACGTGTATCCGATGGAGGGCTGGGAATCACCTAATGGGCAGTCACAGGTGTTGTGTTCCACAATGGGACTTAGCTAATGTTAATGGACTGCTGGCTCTCCAATTGGTTCTTCAACACTGGTATTAACTAGTTGTCCACGTGTATCAGATGGAGGGTTGGGAATCACCTAATGGGCAGTCACAGGTGTTGTGTTCCACAATGGGACTGTGCTAATGGTAATGGACTGCTGGCTATACAATTGGTTCTTCAACACTGGTATTAACTAGTTGTCTATGTGTATCAGATGGAGGATTGCAAGTCACGTAATGGGTACGCACAGGTGTTGTGTTCCACAATGGGTCTGTGATAATGGATTGCTTGCTCTACAATTGGTTCTTCAACACTGGTATTAACTAGTTGTGTATGTGTATCAGATGGAGGTTTGCAAGTCACCTAATGGGCAGTCACAGGTGTTGTGTTACATAATGGGACTGTGATAATGACTGCTGGCTATACAATTGGTTCTTCAACACTGGTATTAACTAGTTGTCTATGTGTATCAGATGGAGGATTGCAAGTCACGTAATGGGTACGCACAGGTGTTGTGTTCCACAATGGGTCTGTGATAATGGATTGCTTGCTCTACAATTGGTTCTTCAACACTGGTATTAACTAGTTGTGTATGTGCATCAGATGGAGGTTTGCAAGTCACCTAATGGGCAGTCACAGGTGTTGTGTTACATAATGGGACTGTGATAATGACTGCTGGCTATACAATTGGTTCTTCAACACTGGTATTAACTAGTTGTCTATGAGTATCAGATGGAGGTTTGCAAGTCACCTAATGGGCAGTCACAGGTGTTGTGTTACATAATGGGACTGTGATAATGACTGCTGGCTCTACAATTGGTTCTTCATCACTTGTATTTACTAGTTGTGTACATGTATCCGATTGAGGGTTGTGCGTCACCTAATAGGCAGTCTCAGGTGTTGTGTTCCACAATGGGACTGTGATAAAGGACTGCTAGCTCTACAATTATTGGTTCTTCATCATTGGTATTAACTAGTTGTCTATATGTATCCGATGCAGGGGTGTGCGTCACCTAATGCGCAGTCACAGGTGTTGTGTTTCACAATGTGACTGTGATAAAGGACTGCTGGTTCTACAATTGGTTCTTCATCACTGGTATTAACTAGTTGTCTACGTGTATCCGATGGAGGGTTGTGCGTCACCTAATGGGCAGTCACAGTAGTTGTGTTCCACAATGGGACTGTGATAAAGGACTGTTGGTTCTACAATTGGTTCTTCATCACTGGTATTAACTAGTTGTCTACGTGTATCCGATGGAGGGTTGTGCGTCACCTAATGGGCAGTCACAGTAGTTGTGTTCCACAATGGGACTGTGATAAAGGACTGCTGGCTCTACAATTGGTTCTTCATCACTGGTAATTACTAGTTGTCTACGTGTATCCGATTGAGGGTTGGGAGTCACCTAACGGGCAGTCACAGGTGTTGTGTTAAACAGTGGGACTGTGATAATGGACTGCTGGCTCTACAATTGGTTCTTCATCACTGGTATTTACTAGTTGTCTATGTGTATCAGATGGAGGGTTGTCCGTCACCTAATGGGCAGTCACAGGTGTTGTGTTACACAATGGGACTGTGATAATAGTCTGCTGGCTGTACAATTGTTTCTTCATCACTGGTATTAACTAGTTGTCTACTTGTTTCAGATGAAGGGTTTGGAGTCACCTAATGGGCAGTCACAGGTGTTGTGTTACACAATGGGACTGTGAAAATGGACTGCTGGCTTTACAATTGGTTCTTCAACAGTGGTATTAACTAGTTTTCTACGCGTTTCAGATGGAGGGTTGTGCAACACCTAATGGGCAGTCACAGGTGTTGTGTTACACAATGGGACTGTGATAATGGACTGCTGGCTCTACAATTGGTTCTTCAACAGTGGTATAAACTAGTTGTCTATGTGTATTAGATGGAGGGTTAGCGTAACCTAATGGGCAGTCACAGGTGTTGTGTTACACAATGGGACTGTGATAATGGACTGCTGGCTCTACAATTGGTTCTTCATCACTGGTATTAACAAGTTGTCTAGGTGTTTCAGATGGAGGATTGCGAGTTACCTAAGGCCAGTTAGTCACAGGTGTTGTGTTACACAATGGGACTGTGATAATGGACTGCTGGCTCTACAATTGGTTCTTCATCACTTGTATTTACTAGTTGTGTACATGTATCCGATGGAGGGTTGTGCGTCACCTAATGGGCAGTCACAGTTGTTGTGTTCCACAATGGGAGTGTGATAAAGGACTGCTGGTTCTACAATTGGTTCTTCATCACTGGTATTATCTAGTTGTCTACGTGTATCCGATGGAGGGTTGTGCGTCACCTAATGGGCAGTCACAGTTGTTGTGTTCCACAATGAGACTGTGATAATGGACTGCTGGCTCTACAATTGGTTCTTCATCACTGGTATTAACTAGTTGTCTATGTGTATCAGATGGAGGGTTGTCCGTCACCTAATGGGCAGTCACAGGTGTTGTGTTCCACAATGGGACTGTGATATTGGACTGCTGGCTGTACAATTGGTTCTTCATCACTGGTATTAACAAGTTGTCTACGTGTTTCAGATGGAGGATTGCGAGTAACCTAATGGGCAGTCAGTCACAGGTGTTGTGTTAAACAATGGGACTGTGATAATGGACTGCTAGCTCTACAATTGGTTCTTCAATACTGGTATTAACTAGTTGTCTATGTGTATCAGATTGAGGGTTGCGAGTCACCTAATGGGCAGTCACAGGTGTTGTGTTACATAATGGGACTGTGATAATGGACTGCTGGCTCTACAATTGGTCCTTAATCACTTGTATTTACTAATTGTCTATATGTATCCGATGGAGGGGTGTGCGTCACCTAATGGGCAGTCACAGGTGTTGTGTTCCACAATGGGACTGTGATAATGGACTGCTGGTTCTACAATTGTTTCTTCATCACTGGTATTAACAAGTTGTCTACGTGTTTCAGATGGAGGATTGCGAGTTACCTAATGGGCAGTCAGTCACAGGTGTTGTGTTAAATAATGGGACTGTGATAATGGACTGCTGGCTCTACAATTGGTTCTTCATCACTGGTATTAACAAGTTGTCTACGTGTTTCAGATGGAGGATTGCGAGTTACCTAATGCCAGTCAGTCACAGGTGTTGTGTTACACAATGGGACTGTGATAATGGACTGCTGGCTCTACAATTGGTTCTTAATCACTGGTATTAACAAGATGTCTACGTGTTTTAGATGGAGGGTTGGGAATCACCTAATGGGCAGTCACAGGTGTTGTGTTCCACAATGGGACTTAGCTAATATTAATGGACTGCTGGCTCTACAATTGGTTCTTCATCACTGGTATTAACTAGTTGACTATTTGTATCAGATGGAGAATTGCGAGTTACCTAATGGGCAGTCAGTCACAGGTGTTGTGTTACACAATGGGACTCTGATAATGGACTGCCAGCTCTACAATTGGTTCTTCATCACTGGTATTAACAAGTTGTCTACGTGTTTCAGATGGAGGGTTGGGAATCACCTAATGGGCAGTCGCAGGTGTTGTGTTCCACAATGGGACTTAGCTAATGTTAATGGACTGCTGGCTCTACAATTGGTTCTTCATAACTGGTATTAACTAGTTTTCTATGTGTATCAGATGGAGGATTGTGAGTTACCTAATGGGCAGTCAGTCACAGGTGTTGTGTTACATAATGGGACTGTGATAATGGACTGCTGGCTCTACAATTGGTTCTACATCACTTGTATTTACTAGTTGTGTACATGTATCCGATGGAGGGTTGTGCGTCACCTAATAGGCAGTCACAGGTGTTGTGTTCCACAATGGGACTATGATAAAGGACTGCTAGCTCTACAACGGGTTCTTCATCATTGGTATTAACTAGTTGTCTATTTGTATCCGATGCAGGGGTGTGCGTCACCTAATGGGCAGTCACAGGTGTTGTGTTTCACAATGGGACTATGCTATTGGTAATGAACTGCTGGCTCTACAATTGGTTCTTCATCACTGGTATTAACTAGATGTATATGTGTATCAGATGGAGGGTTGTGCGTCATCTAATGGGCAGTCACAGGCGTTGTGTTCCACAATGGGATTGTGATAAAGGACTGCTAGCTCTACAATTGGTTCTTCATTACTGGTATTAACTAGAGGTATATGTGTATCAGATGGAGGGTTGTGCGTCATCTAATGGGCAGTCACAGGCGTTGTGTTCCACAATGGGACTGTGATAAAGGACTGCTGGCTCTACAATTGGTTCTTCATCACTGGTATTAACTAGTTGCCTACGTGTATCCGATGGAGGGTTGGGAATTACCTAATGGGCAGTCACAGGTGTTGCGTTCAACAATGGGACTTAGCTAATGTTAATGGACTGCTGGCTCTCCAATTGGTTCTTCATCACTGGTATTAACTAGTTGTCTACGTGTATCCGATGAAGGGTTGGGAATCACCTAATGGGCAGTCACAGGTGTTGTGTTCCACAATGGGACTTAGCTAATGTTAATGGATTGCTGGCTCTCCAATTGGTTCTTCAACACTGGTATTAACTAGTTGTCCACGTGTATCAGATGGAGGGTTGGGAATCACCTAATGGGCAGTCACAGGTGTTGTGTTCCACAATGGGACTGTGCTAATGGTAATGGACTGCTGGCTATACAATTGGTTCTTCAACACTAGTATTAACTAGTTGTCTATGTGTATCAGATGGAGGATTGCAAGTCACGTAATGGGTACGCACAGGTGTTGTGTTCCACAATGGGTCTGTGATAATGGATTGCTTGCTCTACAATTGGTTCTTCAACACTGGTATTAACTAGTTGTGTATGTGTATCAGATGGAGGTTTGCAAGTCACCTAATGGGCAGTCACAGGTGTTGTGTTACATAATGGGACTGTGATAATGACTGCTGGCTCTACAATTGGTTCTTCATCACTTGTATTTACTAGTTGTGTACATGTATCCGATTGAGGGTTGTGACGTCACCTAATAGGCAGTCTCAGGTGTTTGTGTTACACAATGGGACTGTGATAATAGGACTGCTGGCTCTACAATTGGTTCTTCATCACTGGTATTTACTAGTTGTCTAGTGTATTAAAGTACATGCGATTAATAAATTTTGGATATATATTATAAACATTATTACTATTATTGTAATATACGTCAGCACTGGTGGTGTAGTGCTGTGGTCCAGCTACTTGGAGACAAAGTGTTGAGGAGATTGTAGGCGATAGGTTCTATGCTCGGCCCTCTTAATACCGACACAGCGTCCGATCAATGGTTGCCATCGACGTGGACACTAATAGAGAAGTCTGGGGTGTCCATGTTGGATGGTGATCATATGCTGTGTAAGGATTAGATCTCGGTGTCAGACATCAGTTAGCTGAAAATCAGGCCAAGACTACGTGGTTCAGACTCTACGTAATGCTGTTGGTCCTATAGTTGCCCTGGCTATTGGGCTATTAATAAATAGTCCTTTCTTAGCTAAGTCGAACTTAGATAGTAACAAAGACTACACTCGTTCATCTAAATTCATCACACTTATTCACCACTCATATTCGCCCATATCTCTACGACTGACGTCTTAGAAATGAATAATGTATAAAGTAAGTAACATCGAGCGTGGTTGTTCCTTGGTTGAAAGACAGGAACCCATCCTTAAGTTTATCCGCAGCCCACTTACCCAGTCACTGGTGGTGGTTCGGAAGGCTGTTGGAATCTTAGATGACTTCTTAGCCCTAACTTCACCCAGTATTTCCTGTAACAGTAACTGTAGTCAGGTGTGCACGTTTGCAAGTATTGCAGTACGTGTGTGTCAATAACAATCAAATCATTATTATTGTATCTGCAAAATCCTTTATAGTCACCCATAATTATGGATCTAATACAGTTTGATTCAATAATTTAGTCTACAATCAACCTAAATAGGAAGCCTATTCTCTTAATTTGATTTAACAGTCATAAAATAAGCACACAAAGCATTGGTCAAAAACAAAACATTTTATGAATTAGGTAGGGCCTTTATTTACTATTACATTAACCAACTTATTGTTAACCATACTACACACTACATTAGAGTTTTTTTTTTATTTTTTTTTTACTTATTCAACTGAATAATTAAATAGAAAAATAGTAATTTTAGAATAAACTCAATACCCTAAGCAATACAAATCAATAAAAATAGTATTTTCTAAGATAATAGAATTTAAACAAGGAGTTAGAATATCTATAGTGCAACATAAAATTATTAACTTACAAATCGTTATAGAACGATTTAAACAGACAAAGTTAATGGCAGATCCTACTTTCCATCATGAGCTCTCAGAATGATTTTGCTGAAGTAGCAACTCAGATGGAGAAGTGAGATAGTACATTAGAAACAGCTCGTCGGCTAGCCACAACGTCTTCTTTGAACGTGAGAAGATTAACCATCTTCATGCTGAGGTCCAATTACAGGCGGTGACGTTTACTCATATCGATTTTATATATAATCCCCTCGGAAGATTACATATTGCCACTGTTGTCGTGAACAGAACGTCGCTATCGATGTGGCATCGATGAGAGTTTCACGAAGATTCTCCCAGACTGCCCTGTCGACCGCAGCATGAATCGTATGTCGACCCTGTCGAGCGTATATGATCGGTCGTTATTCTCGATGTAGACATATGAGGATGGCACTATTATAACATAGTGTTGTTGATATCCAAGCTCTGTAAGTTGATACGAGGTCTTACGGTTCTTCAGTAGACTTTTGTACTTGACAGCTGCACGTCTCGTCTGTCCAGTTAAAGTCATGGATGATGTGCATATGGTCAAAGCCTACTTTCCGATAGTAGGACAGATGGAGATGCCACATTCCCTAAATTTGAGGTTAGTTGTTACATACCTAACTGATTCATTAATTTGATACAAAATGTGGATGCGCATGATATCTTGGACAAGGTATGGGTTGGATCTGCAGAATTATTGGCTTTCAGGAAGTCTGCACACAAACTATCTCCACTCGCATTACACTTGACGCAGAAAGCCGTAAATTTGTCTATCTTGTTACTCTCTGCATCCACCTTCCCGTTGGAAATGTAGCAATCGTCTATTAACATATCTATAGTCAGCATAAACAATATTTCTGCTATAAATATCATCTTTGGAGGAGACCACGTTGGACTTTGCCTTCGCATTGTATCAAACAAAACATAGTTTGACTCTACTATTTCAGTGCAAATCACAATCTGTATAATTTATCTACATCCAAGGATACCATGTATGATCATACTCTAAGTGCCATCATACTCTAAGATCCATCAACATCATTTCCCTACAGACAGTATTCATAGATACCATGAAATGTACAAGACAATGGTCATCACACCAGTCTTAAGGAAGCCAATTATTGCAGTAACGCCAGTATATCAGTTGTAATTAGTTTCACCCAAGTTATAATTACAGCGAGGATCTACTTGTAAGTAATATCCAAACACCCAGGATGTTCTAGTGATTAATATTGGTTTACATTGTGATTGGTTACCCGCCTAATGTCCGGCTACTGTATATAATCAATGGAGATACCTATTTGTTGTGTAAAAACCACATTCAAGTTCTCATTGAATACAGACGTTTTGAGTGTTATTTTTTAAGAAAAATCAAAATACGTTGCTAAATTGTATTGATAAATAAATCTGAATGCACACTTTTATCGTACATTTTTAGTTTGCAAGCATTCAATCTTTTTTCAAATTGTTTTTAGAACAATTAGGGTCTAACAAGATTTTCGGATCAATTATCAATGTCTATATATCTTAGCTCAAGTGTTACTATTAATACTACTTCTTAGTTGTGTAGACTTATAAAGGATTTATTTGCTTAAAATATAAAACAAAGTTGTTATATTCTTATTTGTAGTAGACTCGATTTGTACAACAGAATATATTTATCACCCGATTTTCATTTATTTTAACACTTCTAAACGCCCTAGAATACAAATAGTTTTCTTACAACCTTAGTCTCATTCCCTTTTAGTGTGAACTCCAACTGTTAACAATTATTTCCAACATGATATATTACAATTATTAAGATGTAAAATGAATAAACTCCCTCAGCCACTCAAAAGTAATTTGCAACTTCACTATAACCTGTAAGCACAGACTCTTTTACATCACACAAGTGTATGTGACTCATTGTGTTTTTGTTTATCAAAGTAAAACCCGTACCATACTACTTATTATTCAACATATCACATCTTAATTTGGCTGTAAAATATGTTCTATGCTCCATTCTCTTAATACCAACCCGGCGTTCGCTCAATGGCCATCGACGTGGACACTACTAGAGAAGTCTGAGGTGTCCACGTTGGATGGTAGTCATGGTTCGGATGTTGTGCAGGGAAGAGAATTGAGTGTCAGACTTATCAGCTAGCTGAAGTTAGACCAACACTACGTGGCTCGATTCCACGTGAAGCTGTAGGTCCCGTAGTTGCCCTGGCTATTGGGCTATTATTAAATAGCTCTTTCTGAGTCGGTTGACCTTAGTTAGTAACTATTACTACACACGTTCATCTACACTCATTACACTCATTAGCCCCTCATAGTCGGTCTTATCTTGACGATCGGCGTCTTTATAATGAATAATAATTGTGATTAACGCATTAAATAAACCTAAAAGTGCCTGTACAACCTGACCATTTGCATATTATTTTCGTTATCTGCACCCTATTGACGTTTCAAGGCTGTTTCAGTTATATTCTTAGATAATTAAGGATTTACTGCTTAAAATATATGAAATTAATAACAAGAACCTTCAAGTTGGTTGGTATAGGAACTTAATCCGGTAAGTGGTTTGAACACTTCATTATCTGGTAAATATTACTTCAACATTGTCGGATGAAAGTTAATAGAGTCCATTGGAATGTGCCTCAAAGTCAACCACAGAGAAAATGAAACAGAGGCCGCATATAATAGTGTGCTAAATGTGTGTCAAATAGTTATTTCCCTAGTATGCCATGTGATGGCAGGGCCAGATTCTTAACAGTCCCTTTCTTATTCCCTCAAAATCGTCAAGGATAAAAGTAGTAATTTTTACTGCAGATGTATTATGATGTAGAGTACATTGACTGAAATATATTTATAACTGCCATAGAGACGTTGGCTGTGGCCATTAGAAAGCGACCTCTGTTCATTTATTCTCCGTGGGTTAACTCACCACTTTCTTCCCCACTAGTAGAGGTCTTTGTTTTGCTATTACGCAGCAATGAAATTCCACAACTTGATCTGCCATTTTGTATAAAGAAACTCAAAAATTGTCATTTTAAGTTAGACACTAAGATTTGAGTTTGACCATTAGTCTATTTTGTGATTTTGTTTGAAGTTATATAGATGAGATGCGGACTGTCTTGTAATAACTTTATATGGTTTGAGGTGTGAAGAACCAGTTTGGGTTTAAAGAAATATTATCATAACATCTGCTGTAATCTTTTCTTTGGAAAGATAGCAGGGGAAAGTATATTTTCTTTATAAGTGAAAACCAGTTTCCGTTATAAATATTTCTAAATATTGCTAGTTTCGTTATTGGTGGTATCTGTCACTGTGATGTATTGGTACAAGAGTTAAATGATTAAACGGTTGTGGCTTTAAAAGGTCATTGAAACATTCCGAGAAATGCAAATGGTTAATACTCACTGATAACAGTCCAGTAATTATAGATTTCATCTAAGCTACATTAATTACATTACACTGTTCCTAATTGTTGAGGAAAGGGCTGCTTTTTTATAGACATTGTTAATTAAAGAGTAAACAAGTGAAGCTAAACATGTGTATTTTTTTAAATCCACTGATCATTCCACTTAACAAAAACTGGAGTTCCACTTTGTTTCTTTCACTGGAGTTAATGGCAGAGCAAGTATCTGGAGCATCAATTTATAATTACTTAGCTCAAGTATAAACTTCAACACATTTCATTGCTAAGAATCATAATCTAAAACTTTCATCGTACTTTAATCTTAGTTCCATCAAGAGTCAATCTTACGTTATCAAGGTCTTGTATGATCTGAGTATCCATTTGTTTCTATAATCTGACAAGTGAGAAATTGGTTTATTATAGAAACACTACATCTTCTTACTTGACATGCTACTTTTGAAATTTAGTATATACTGTGTCTTAATTATGTAAGTTAGTTATGCAAATAGCTGACAGTGTAAATAGTGTAAACATATTAAATTAATAGGCGTGTAACCAAAATTATGTTACATAAGGATGATTTTTTAAAAAATAATGACTGTCAAATTGAAATTAAAATATTGAGTGTAACATTTTTTTAAATTCTCAGATCATTCTCAGATAGGAGACGCCAACACTACGTAGAATAAGTGTGGATTACCAGTGTAGTCTGGTTACTAACTGAGTCAAGGTCCATTTAATATTAGCTCAATAAGGAAGGCAAATAAGTGACCTTCAGCTTTATGGAGGAATCCGAACCACATAGTATTGGCTGATTATCATATTATTGAGAATCATGATACTCAGTTCTCTCTCCCAAATAACATCCGGACACTGAGTACCACCAAATATGGACATCCCAGACTTCTGTAGTAGTGTCCACGCCGATAGCATTCATTAAGTGGACGCAATGTCGGTATTAAGAGAACTAAGCATACGACATATCACTCTGTTATGTTTATGTTTCAAAATAATGTAAAAAATCTCTGAATATGTATCTTTTTAAGTGTCTATTAACTATTTATCAAGAATAGAAAACGTTACTGTTTATTGAAATGAAAAATAATACGAACCAACTGAAAGCCTTTCAATATAGGCTGAAAAAATTATGCTTGCTTCTGATGTTTTGCAAGCATATAACAGCTTCATTATTACTATTCATTCACTATTCGTCATTAAGACAACTATCATTGAGATGTGAGGTTGAATATGAGGAGCGAATGAGTGTAATGAGTGTAAATGAACGTGTGTAGTCACTGTTACTAACTAAGACCGACTGTTCCTCAGAAAGAGCTATTTGGCCAATTGCTAGGGCAACTAAGGGACCTACATATATTTACGAGGAATCCGAACCACGTGGTATTGGTATGATTTTCAGCTAACTGACAAGTCTGAATCTCAGTTATCTTTTCTACACAACTACCCTCCAACATGGACACCCAAGACTTCTCTAGAAGTGTCCACATCCATGACAACCATTTAGCGAATGCCATGTCGGTATTAACAGGACTGAGCATAGAACCTATCGCCTACAACCTCAACAACACTTTGTCCTCAAGTAACTGGGTTACATCATAACTTATTGATTGTTTATAAGTAACATTAGTGATCATCCTAACATCAGTATGTGTCTATCACATCTCCTTTCTGTAGTTGAAGATAATCGTTTTGATCCTAAATGTACGATCGTTGTGGAAGTGAATTTCTTCCGTTAATGATCTTAAACACTCAAATTTACGAACCTGTTCTCAGAGAGGTGTTAGATGGAGCTTAGATTTGATTTTTTTATTAAATGTAAGTGGTTTGATAACTGACACGTCCTAGGACTTGTTTACAAGAAAATACTCTTCAGGAGGACTTCCGTGTTTAGAAATAAATAACTAAAAAGTCACAAATTTCACATTTGGATTAATAAATAAAATGTTTGATTCGTATAAATTACTAAAATAAATATAAAGCTTTATTTTACAGTTTATGTATAAGAAAAGCTATACATAAGTTTAAAATTATATTTAAAATACGCATCTGTGCCATTTAAAACATTACTGGTAGTTGTTGTTGTAAATGAAACAGACAAATTCCGTAGTTGATATGAAAAATAAAAATATAGTTCAATTGTCAAATTTTGGTAATTATTTTATTTTGAAAAGAAAATTAAAATTTATTTAATACTAAAAAGAAACAAATTGACAACGTTTAATTCAAAAGGCCACAACTAAATTACTGTTAGAATTAATACACAGGAACAACAACGTCAATCTAGAATCAATTAATCTCAGCCCTGGATTACACAGGCCGAGTCATTCCTTACATCCCCTCGAGACCAGCACTGAAGGGCGGGGTTGGTTCTAATGGTTTGTATTTGTAAAGTCAATGCTAGAGTTTTAGAATTGCTTAGAATACAAAAAGAGCTCTTATTATCTAAACGAGC
>JAQJVL010006921.1:0-26523 GCA_035578905.1 Stictocephala bisonia | reverse complement strand
GGAAAACTGACTTCAACGTAAAACTAGACCTGTCATCGAGCAACCGGTTTGGGTAGATACACCATTAGACCGAGCTTGTTACTATCAATTAAATATGGATTTTTTGTACAGCTTTATTTTAAAATTAATATTTATCCACAAAATCGAATAATAAATTAAAAATATAGACTGCATGTTACCTTATGGTGGTAAAAAAGATCATCACAACGGAATGTATCGTTAGAAGCAACATGTATTCATGTTACATAAATATAATTATATTTTAATCTAAGAAAAAAATTATTAAAATACGAATTTTATTGCAAATTTTTAACCCGTCTTTATAATGCGTTTGTCGAAGAAAATCACAAAGACAATTTTCTTTCAAAAGGACTACTTTTAATTTGCCAAAGTGGGGAGTTTCTGTTAACAGATGTGAACGTAGCGGAGTTCTGCTAATTTCTCGGTGGTGGAGCAGCAAAAGTTTCCTAATTACAACAACATAGATTGGAAAGGAAGTGGTTGGGAGGGGGAGGGGTTGTGAACTAGGGTGGACATTATTTTAAATGGTCAAACCCTAGCCAACTAAATACAGCCCAAATACACTCAAATGTGCTAATCTAATACACTTAATAATTTATATCGTGTACTAATATTATCATTATAAAGATTTTAGACGCCGACACAACTTGTTAGTATTTTAATAATAATAAAACTTTTATTGCATTAGGACAATTATAAACATTGTATTGCAAAAGTCATATTTTTTAATAATTTGCCATCCATTCTAACAATGCACCCTTTCAAACATACATCTATTAACAGACACCCAAATTCCCACTCATCGCACATTGAACCTCTTCAACTTCACTTGTGTTATTGATTTTCCCCCTCCTAGTTATGTGCAAAGAATTCGTCAATACTATAAAATGCTTGTTTTGAAAGAAACTTCTTGAGACGACTCTTGAACGCCTTGGGCGTTGTAGCACTTTTGATGAATTCTGGTAACTTGTTGACTATACGAACGCCCATCTGTGAAGGCAGGCGTTCATAGACTACCGTTCTATGACGACCAGTTCGGTAGTTTTCCCTGCCTCTAGTGTCGTATGTACGAGTATGTATATCTCTGCCTCTTGTGATAGTAGTCTTGTACTTACCATATGTAGCAGTCTCAAGAATGTAGAGGCAAGGTAATGTCAATATATTTAACTCTTTGAATTTTGGCCTGCACGACTCTCTGAAATTCATTTTTAGGATGATTCTAACTGCCATTTTTTGAATTCTAAATATTCTGTCAAAGTTAGTGTTGGAACATCTTCTCCATAGCACTAATCCATAGGTAATATGAAGGTAGATCAACCCGTAATAAGCCGTCATCAGTAACTGAGTTGGGCAGAATTTAGCTAAATTTCTCAAAGCATAAATGCCTGATGATAACTTTTTACACAAATTTTCGACGTGGACATTCCAAGTCAGCCCTCGATCTAGGTGCATTCCAAGGAATTTAGTTGAATTTTTGTCTTTAATTTCAGTTCCATTTATTATGACCGTCGGACCTCCTTCCGAGTCCGACGCCCACAAACAAAACTGCATACATGCTGATTTTTCTAGATTGATATTAAGATTGAGTTGTTGGAAGTGCTGAATGCAATTATTTATTTCAACAAAAGCCCGCACTTCCAATTGCTCATTTGAATTTTCTGAGAAAGAGACAGTCGTGTCATTTAAGGCAAATATTAATGTTTACTTGACTGTAGGATAAGTATGGATTACCAGTGTAGTCTTGTTACTAATTGAGATTGACTTAGCTCATAAAGGTCCATTTATTAAGACCTAGGAATCTAAGGATCCTACATATTTACGAGGTTTTCAGCTAATAGACAAACCACATACTCGGTTATGTTTTCTACAAAACATATGAACACTACTACCGCCGAAATTGACACCTCAGACTTCTCTCGTAGTGTCCAAGTCGATGGAAAACATTGAACAAATGCTGTGTGGGTACTAAGAGGATTTGGAATACAAAGCCTGCAATCTCCACACAATTGTCACCAAGTATGGGTTACAAAACATGAATATTGGGTGGTTCGACAGTTATTAATTAGAAATAATAACTTTGATGTAAATTAATAGGCTTATCTTTTTTTAAGCAGTCATTAACTACAAGGTGATTTTAGTTGTTACCATGTAGTTAATGATACAGTAAAACCCCGATTATCAGAGCCTTGATTATCAGTAACCCGGGTTATCTGAAACATGATCTAGTGAGAAAAGTACAGAGGTATTCACCTACCCGCCCATCCATACACGTACAGTGGTATTGACCTACCCGCCCACCCATACACGTACAGAGGTATTGACCTACCCGCCCATCCATACACGTACAGTAGTATTGACCTACCCACCCACCCATACACGTACAGTGGTATTGACTTACCCACCCACCCATACACGTACAGAGGTATTGAACTACCCACCCACCCATACAAGTACAGTGGTATTGACTTACCCACCCACCCATACATGTACAGTACAGTGGTATTGTAGAATGTCACATACAAATACAGGGTCATCAACACTGTATTTGTATGGGTGGGCGGGTGGATCATCACAACTTTATGTGTATGGGTGGGCGGGTAGGTCATTACCTCTGTACGTGTATGGGTGGGCGGGTAAGTCAATACCACTGTACGTGTATGGGTGGGTGGGTAAGTGGGTCATCTCAATTGTATGTGTATGGGTGGGTGGGTGGGGTCATATCGACTGTATGTGTATGAGTGGGTGGGTAGGTCATCTCGACTGTATGTGTATGGGTGGGTAGGTGGGTCATCTAGACTGTATGTGTATAGGTGGGTGGGTATACAGTATTTACAGTACTTACGTTATGTGAGTAAGGTAAAACAGCTGACCTTGTATCTGTCAATTATTGTCTTCTAAAACAATAACAAAAATGAATTTATACAGTAAGCATGTTTAGTGTAAAAAACACTATAAATAAATTGTGCACTTTTACAGTAGTGTAGGTCTATTGATTTAGGATGTCAGCCAAACAAACAAGAGTGATTGTAACCATTGAAACACAATAAAGTACTTTTTAAAATATACTGTACTGTAATGTCATACATAGTTTTAAAATAATACTTATAACATTTGGGTACACATTTACTGTTCACAGTTACTGAAATAATGCAACATCTAACTATCGAAAATTTCAACGGGTCCAACCATAATTGTTTCTGATAATCGAAGTTCTTAGATATGAAATGGAAATAGAATAATTAGATAGTATTTAAATGGTAATTGTTTCAGGACATTTTTTATAAAAAAAATTAACAAATTATTATGCTTAATTAGTAGATACGTACAGATTATTATTTATTATACCTTATAACTATATGTTTATATGGCCTGTAATGACTTCCTCCAAACATTACCACAAACCGGAATCCAGACAGATTTCCTGGATTCCTTTTGGATTTTTTTCTCTGATCTCACTATGGTAAACATGATTTACTACAGTTTATCACATTGTTATGTATTTTTATACTTTAATGATCTTGTGTTTTGTGATTTTCCAAAGGTATGCAATGCAAAACAACATATAACTGTTAACTAAGAAAATAATCTTATAAATAAGAAAAATATTTTTGTATTTATTTGTGTTGATTGCATGTAATAAATTTCTTGTATTGTTACTATATAAAAAAGAATACACGCTAAAACCTATATGTACAGCTAAGGAAAATCATTTATTATAACTTGCTCATAGTAAATGCATCTCTTATATTTTCCCGAAATCGTTTAGTCGTTTTCCGATGCGAGGCCATGGATTATTCGAAAGAAGCGTATTCGTGGTAGCTTTATAAAACTGTATACCCTATTATATCTAGTATATAGTATAGATATAGTTATATAATAGTCTAAAGTAGTATTATATATTACTTTATAATACTTATGACAGCCATTCTGCAGAGATACACAAGTAATATAAATTCAAAGAGGTGTAAGTCTAAAATGAAGTAAATAACCAACTGGAGTAACATCATCAATAATCCACCCGCCCACCCATACACGTACGGTGGTATTGACCCACCCGCCCACCCATACACGTACGGTGGTATTGACCTACCCGCCCACCCATACACGTACGGTGGTAAAGACCCACCCGCCCACCCATACACGTACGGTGGTATTGATCTAACTATGGGTACATCAACACCACTGTACATGTATGGGTGGGCGGGTGGGTAAACACCACTGTACATGTATGTGTGGGCGGGTGGGTAAACACCACTGTAAGTGTATGGGTGGGAGGGTGGGTCAATACTATTGTATGTGTATGGGTGGGTGAATGGGTTAATACCACTGCACGTGTATGGGTGGGAGGGCGGGGTATCTTGCAATGTTTTGGTCCGTCCTGACAATGCAGTTGTGACACAATGGTATGACAACAAAGTTGTCACATTAATCTCAACTCACAAGACCAATGTGCAAAGATTACAATGTCTCCAGTATATGAACAGTCAACACAAAACGTTACTTGATGTTATTTAAGGTTAAGAAACAGACCAAGTTCTAATTTAATTTCCTTTTTAATAAGTAGGTAGGTGAACTATTACGAAGTTTAAAACCTAATTAGTTAAGTAAAAGTTAGTTAAGAGGCCGATTTTCTTGTTAACCTTAGCATGACTATTGATCTGAGTGAGAAACCTATTTAGCAAGTGAGAGAGCCGTGGTACAAGATAAATATTACTGATAAAAGTTTCCATTCAAGGCTAGGATTGAACCTGTGCTCTTTAATTTGGTCTCAGTGTCCTGATGGCATAGACCACTTGACTATCTACTCTCCCAATTAATTAAAATTCACTATTTGAAATATTACCTGACCTGAAATATTCCGTAATTCTGCAGCCCCACCCCTATTAATCACTAAACGGTTCTCCCTCTTTATTTACTTCACAATCACAGTTGGTTTCACTGGGTAGAGTTGTGCTTCATTAGCAGAAACACCCATTCACACATATCTAGAACTACCGTTAGCATTGTATCCTAAATGGTCTATCTGCAAATTTATTGGTATTTGTATCCTTGTTAGTTCCATAATGAACTCGGTGCAAGACGAAAATGTTTATACGCCCACAATGTAGGTTCGTGCGAATGGAAGATTGTATTCCTGATTAGGTATACGCTTATGAACGTAACGCTGTTTTGAATAAAAAGTGTTGAATGCTTTTATTATATATTATTTAAACCATTGTCCTATCAGGAAAATTATGTTGTATATACATAACATAACGGGACCTTTACCGTTAGTACACTACCACTACTTTGGTTACGTTGGGTTAGGTTTGTTTAAGTTATGTTAGGTTTGGTTTGGTTAGGTTAGGTTAGGTTATGTTATGTTAGGTTTGGTTAGGTTAGGTTAGGTTTGGTTATATTATGTTAGGTTTGTTTACGTTATGTAAGGTTTGGTTATGTTATGTTATGTTTGTTTACGTTATGTTTTGTTTGGTTAGATTATGTCATGTTTGATTATGTTATGTTAGTTTCGTTAATGTTATGTTATATTTGGTTTGGGTAGGTTACGTTATATTAGGTTTAGTTTGGTTGTGTTATGCTAGGTTTGGTTAGGGTATGTTAGATTAACCTAGTTAATGTTTATAGTAGTGAGTTAACGGAACAGATCCACCTGAAGCACATCAGTTACAACATAAACTAGACTTGTGGGTAGTTAATTTATCTCTAATAATGGTGTATATGAAACTTAGGTACAGAGCTAGATATATAATTTTTTTATTTACATCTTCACTCATCAGTTCACATCGCCATTTATTATGAGCCTAATATCCAGGCCAACTAAAGATCCTACAGTTTCACGGGGAATCCGAACCAAATAGTATGGGTATCATTTTGTGCTAATTGACAAGCCTGATACTCAATTCTCTCCCCTGACCCTCTCAGGCATCCGGACCCTGACCACCACCCAATACGGACAATCTAGTAGTGTTTACATTGTAGCAGTATTGAGCGAACGCCGTGTCAGAAATAAAAGGACCGAACATAGAACCTATCGCCTTTAATCTCCACAACAATTTGTCACCAAGTAGCTGGGTTACAGAACTACGACACTAGTGCTGACTAGTCAACCTCATAATCAATAAGTTACAGAAAAATGATCGAATAATTTTTAACTTTATGTTCTATGTAATTCAATTGCCGTAAAGTCAACTCAGTAACCTATTTCTAACATTACAGTGACAGTTAAACTGCACACTGCAGTTTCGTTACTCAGGACATTGAGTTTAAAGTACACCCTTTAACTCCACACAAACTTCAGGTTCCAATCTTGTAATGTGCACTTTGTTTATTGGCAATAAGGTTTAATACTCTTCTAGATCATGACATGAACCTTCCTTCCAAGTTAGTTTTTTTTTTTTTTTTTTTTTTTTTTTTTTTTTTTTTTTTAATAATTCTATGAGAGTTTGCTCCATTTTATGTACTTCTATAACTTGATTTTAACCCCTCGTAGCTGAATTTGTTATGTAATAGTTTTAAAACCATTTTTATCAAGCGGTCTCTGCTAATGAAACCGTTTGTTTTGTTTTCTTTTATTAATATCTAAGGCTGTTATTCAAGTATGGTAGAGCTGAAGTAAGATTTTGTTAACTAAATTAATGGGCTACACCTCAGAGGAAAAAGAAATGGAGGTTCTTAGGACCCCAGCAATGCTTCAGTGTTTATAAATTGTGGTCTTATTAATAAATATATTATAAGCAATGTATATATATATATATATATATATATATATATATATATATATATATATACTGTAATAAATACTACGTTTGTCATTTTGTATTTGGGAGGAGTTAGAGAGGAACTGACATAGTTATTCTCTAGCCCGCATGACTGGCTGGAGAATAATGACTCAACACAACATATTTAACGCACTGTTTGATGCGGCCTCTCTATGAGGCTAAACATCACACTTTTTAAAATATGCTACATTTTGGATTGAAATCTAAAAATCAAGCCTAAAATGCTATAAGAACATAAACATTCATTGTAAATATAAATTATCCTCCTTATGTATAATACGCGAAGCAGTTTTTTGTCGATGCAACTCCTCCCTCCCTTATCCAATTTAATCAGTTAGAGTGTCAAAAAAATCTTCCTCCGTTTGAAGCTGTGCAATATGGTGTTAATTCTTAAATATTGTTATCCTGAAGATTGTAGGAAGCCTTCGAAATTCGTTTCCGGCTATAACAAATTAGTCCAAGAGCCCGTGAGTGCCAGACCTTCGGATTTTTATAAAAGCTGAAAATTTTTCTATGTGTGTCCCTAGTACAGGTAAGAATGATCCCCACCCATGAAGCTAAGGCAGCGGTGGCTTTGGCAGGTAACAGGTTACAAAGGTGTATAAAATTCCATCTCAAATTTATCATGAAATAAAACTGAACTTTTTTATATTTGATTCATAATAATATCAAAACTTGCGTTGCTCATTGCCAGACAGTTAGTATGGTTGCAACCCTCTGCCGGACACCCTTAAACTATTATAATTTATAATTATACTTACGTTATATTATAAAACCTAAATTTTATATATAATTTTTTGGGGGCCTATTAATCTATGTTTACATAATAGCCGGACAGTTTCGACGGTTCTATCATATTGCCAGACGCATTCAAAGTGAGCAGTAGTTCGGAGAGCAAGGAGCGTATACAGTAACTAGTGCGAGTGAGACAGAGCGCTTGGTCTATTGCGGCCCTTCATTGCGCATCATCTGTTGTTTATTGTACCTATCTGGTGAACGACTAAGCTCATAATAAATGTATTATTTTTCTATGCAGTTTATAAAATAAATGTGATCAGTTGTAATAAGTGATGAACATATAATAATATTTTCTGAGGAAACTTTAAAAAAATGCCAGACTATTCCTAAATTACGAAAAATACATAACCTAAAATACAGAGACATTATTTTACCCAGTGAATACACCGAGAGTGGTTATCACAGAGTATGTTACAAGGCATTTACAGGTCTTATGAAAAAATATTTCACCTCTCAACCATTGAGTGATGAAAAAAAGGAAAAAAAACAAGGGAGTTGTGTAATTACAAGCAACTCATCCATCTTCAACCTTGTCGTCGATACGAGATTTGAGTTCCGAACTACCTGATCCACAGTCTCCGTCAACAGAATCTTCATCTCAACTAATTTTACCATTCCAGTCCACAGAAACACAACCTTCGACATCTGAAAATGAATCTCATTTACAGTCTGTATCCACAGAATCTCCCACGACATCTCAGCCAGCTCCAATATGTGAATCAATAGATCTACAATCTGCAACTCTTCAAGATATTTCTGACGTTTTTGAACCAGAAGTTAGTGATTATAATTTTGTAACTCAAGATGTTAATATTTCGACTGATAATATTGCTGGTAAAAATAATAACGAAGTTGTTTGTATATTTTGTAATGAAAAGAAGAAAAAAGTGCGATCGAGAATGCTTCTGCTTCATGCAGCTGATGTTCAGCAATTTAAAAATAGTGTCAAACCTAATATTGAAAGTCATAAAGAGTTTACAGATTTTTCTAATAAATTGGAAATTTTTTCTGGCTCAAAAATCTATTATCATACTGAATGCCGAGTTGATTTTAATAATAAGTTATCTTCATTGAAAGCAACGCCTAGAAAAAAGGAGTGGCATTATCACCGGGAGTATCATCAAACAGTTTTTAATGAAATTAGTACAATCATTAAAGAAGACGTGATTAAAAAAGGGCGGTGTTTTTATTGGTGTATTTACATGAAATATATATCGATTTATTAGAAAAAATTTTTCAAGAAAATTCTATTCAAATGACAGCTACTTTCACAGCACACCACCTTGAAGAAAAAATTTTAAAAGTATTCTCTAAGGATGTAAAAAACAATAAAATTTGATTTACTTTAATTCATTAGCTTTACAATTTCGATAGAATTGAAAATAATAAACTTCGTAAAAATGAAAAATAATATAAATAAAATTATTAGAGTTTCGATATGATTGAAGTTGTATTAGAACAATTTTACTGAGCATTGTTTTAAATATTTGTTATTCAAACTGTAAAAATTTATTTAATGAAATTTCTTGATTAAAAAAAAATAAACTGCACAATTTGAACTTAATAACAGCTGATGCGCAATGAAGGGCCGCAATAGACCAAGCGCTCTGTCTCACTCGCACTAGTTACTGTATACGCTCCTTGCTCTCCGAACTACTGCTCACTTTGAATGCGTCTGGCAATATGATAGAACCGTCGAAACTGTCCGGCTGTTATGTAAACATAGATTAATAGGCCCCCAAAAAATTATATATAAAATTTAGGTTTTATAATATAACGTAAGTATAATTATAAATTATAATAGTTTAAGGGTGTCCGGCAGAGGGTTGCAACCATACTAACTGTCTGGCAATGAGCAACGCAAGTTTTGATATTATTATGAATCAAATATAAAAAAATTCAGTTTTATTTCATGATAAATTTGAGATGGAATTTTATACACCTTTGTAACCTGTTACCTGCCAAAGCCACCGCTGCCTTAGCTTCATGGGTGGGGATCATTCTTACCTGTACTAGGGACACACATAGAAAAATTTTCAGCTTTTATAAAAATCCGAAGGTCTGGCACTCACGGGCTCTTGCTCTAAATACAGGGAGAGAGATTTTAAATGAAACGAAATGAAACAGCTGTTAAAATATAAAAAATTATTTCCGAAAAGTTTTAACAGCTGTTGGAATGTAAAGAAATGGTGTTTATATTATTGAAGAGGTTAGATGTTTTATAATGTGAAACCAGAGAAGGTTGTAAGTATGGTTGTATTCACATTCGATTGTAGGGCTTAACTGTTCTGGACTTGAATGTTTCAATGGTAATATAATAAAATTTTACTTATTAAATTAACCTTCAACTGCTTAACAAAAACAAATTAATTGAACACGTTTGTAATATGCTAAGTAATACCATTGGTAATTTATACTAATAAATAGGAGGCAACGCTAGTAATGTGAGTAAGATACTGAAAATAAATTAAACATTGTGATTTTAACCACTATCATGATTGATACCGTTCACCCAATAATATTTGTAGGCAAAAGATACAGTCCGAGGCCGAAGGCCGAGTGTCATGAGCGTAACGAAAGAAACTTACCACCAACCGGCATAACCGAGGCCGAGGTGTCTCGAGCACAGCGAGTGACTGGGTTGCAACGTAAGCGCCCTTGTATAGTTAGTTAGCTTTACTAAAAATATTGAAGAGATGGTTTAGTAAATGAAATATTTGAATCAAATAGAGTTAATAGACTATGTAATTGGTGCTGAAAAATGTTCCAGCAGTTATAATTTACGAGTTTTTATTTTTATTTAAAATGTTCAATTTTATAAAAGGTGAGGCATGGGGCATTATGTAGCTCTTAGTTGCGAGATACAGCGATTTGTTAGTTGTTAATTCCTAAACGAGTTACTATAAACTAATTTTTTTATACCAAGTAGTTGCTGCAATTTTCTTATTTAACATTTAAACAATGTACGTTTGAACATTTAAATTGAAAGTTTAAATAAGTTAATGCCAAGATAAGTAATATTTCACAAGTTTAAACTCTCATTAAATCCTAATATATAGCCTATTTGGTTTGGAATCAACGATGAAAAACTTATGAAATATTGCTTCTTGGCATGAACATTAAACTATGCTACGAACATGTACATAAGTAAGAACAAGGAGAAATGTTCATAAAACGTTGTGTCGAATACAATACATCGTAGTTAATGGGGCTTTCATACTAAATAAAGGACACTCATGCTGTACCAATGAACTAAATTCAATTCTTGATGGAATGCATGGGAGTTGTAGATGTGGTATAATAGATGTGGTAAAAAAGTATAAATCTGTACTAGGTTGATAAGAGTAACTCCTTGCTTAAATTTTAATGTATAGGGTGGGTAGGAGAAGGCAATTAGTATCATGTTCATACGTGGTTTTAGGGGCTTTAAAATGTTAAAGGTTTAAGGTAGCAACAGAGCAACGTATTTTTAAATTCAATAATATATTATTTACTGATGTTATTTCAGAAAGGTTTTACATCATGGTAAAAAAAGGTACTGTAAAATTAATATTTCAAAGAAAATAGTTTAACAAAAATGTTGTGTAATATTTATTTTTATGATTTAATAACGGTTTTGCAGCATGATACAATAACAGAAGTGTCGTAAAATAATGGAATCCATTTTGCGTGTTCACTATCAGTTTGTAACGTTAAATGGTTGCTCTACGAACAACTCAAAATTATCGCTGAACCTGTAATTTCGTACAGTCATAAGCAAGCAACAATACTGAAACACGCTAAGCCGTTCGCCATATCCTAAACGCCAAAACCAGTTACGTGTAAAGAAAGGTTTACAGTTTTTGAGTATTTATGATTATAGCAAAAAAAGTCATAACTGAGTATGAGGGATTTTGTAATATTTGTAATGAGTATATATTAATAAAGCTTTATTAATGTATTTAAATTTATTACATGAGTTCTAAAATAATATCACGTACATAAGTTTCAGCGTACCTGAGACGTATTAAACTCACACAAATTGTTTATAATACACAATAAAAACCACAGAGTTTTTTTTTTTTTTTTTTTGATTAAGTTACTATCCATCGTGTTTAAACAGTGTTTAACAAAGCAATTAACAATTTACCTAACAATAATCACTTTGGTAAGACTAAATATTTATTTTTCGAAACTGAGTTAGAAACACAACTAGTTTAGTCAGTATAATTTGGAAAATATGTTTTTGTAGATTGTATTTGTGTTACTCAAAATATCGTGCAATATTACAGATAATTTTGTATTCAAAATATTTTTAAACATCAACTATAATCTTTCGATTGCGATTATTTAGGAAAAACGATGAAATAAGATGTTAATAATTAATGTATTTTCATTTCATGTACCAACAACAGATATTCTTCTTGTGTAGATCATGTCTAAAAAATAGACTGTACATAATTTGGCCAATACAGTTCAAATTAAGTAAAAATAATTAAAATAGGTTGTATTAGTTTAGTGGTTGTGATTTCAAATTAAAATGTTTAAGAAGCTATACAAATATCAATTTTAAACATGCGGCAACAACAATTTTGAAAATACTTATTTGGATTAGGTTTATTTATTAAATTGTTAATTTTTATAAATTAATGTATAATGTGGCCATGATAAGTTTATACATGACAGTGATATTCGATACAAAAATCTTATATTTCTTAAAATAGGTTCTCCAAAACCTCTTAAAAATTTCTCAAAACCTGGTAGCTAATATAGGTTATGTTGTATCACCGAGTCAGCAAAGTGTAATGAACGTACAATCAGCAAAAAGGTGAAAAAAGTCATTGCCTAGTTTTGTTATCTATGTATAAAGGAAAATTACTACTATAATTATTGCAGTTGGCAGTACTTTAATTTCCATCTAGTCTTCTAGATTCGAGTCGGTCAACAAGCTAGCAGTTGTTGTCTTAATCGTTCTTAACCATTTCAAAACAAACGAGAAATACTGAGACACTACACTAAGACGTGGTGAATCTCTAAAATTAACAACCATTCATTTCTTAAAAATACCGAGTTAATAACGAGATATATCACAGAAATTACTTTTCGAGATCAACAAAATCTCACTATTTTCACTTTCTCACTGTCTTTTATGGAATTGAGTTACCTGTGAACTGATATATTACGAAATCAGTGAATTTCTCTCAACTATAATTTTAACTTACATGAAGTGTTAATAGTGTAAGGTAATGTAATATGCTAGTTTAAATACTGTGCTAAACACGTAGTTAAACACTAATATGCTGGAAAATATTCTTTATTGCTTAATGTGTATTATATTTCATTTCTTTACAATTTAAGAAAAACGAGGTCTCCACTATCTTTTTCTTTATATATCCATTCAGCCAAATCACTAGCTTTCCTCATATTAATGTTATCAACGAATCATTTCTTTAAATTTAAAAACAATTAGAAAATTATGCTACTACATCAAAGATATGCCAAACCTACGTTTTATGAAGGTTACTTAAATGCCATTATATACACTAAAGGCACATAAGATAGGGCCTAATCAGTTAAGTAAAAGTTTATTTGTTTGCGGAAACTTGCTAACAAAGTATTGAAATAATTTGTTTATTATTTTCTTCCGATTTAGAATTTGGATGGATTTCGATAGTATATATTTATTTGGTAAATCAAGACCCAAATTAGAAATTAATAAACACGTTTTATATAAAACCCAAGCTGGTTTATAACTAGACATTGCGAAGGAAATTGAAGTGGGTCCCTAGAAAACATCAAAGTTCGTTTTCCGTATTATTAAATATACAGTAGAACTCCAACTATCCATATCATTTGGGACCAGACCAGGGCCGTAGCCGTAGCATTGCCCCGGGGCCCCCGGCCAGGGGGGGCCCCCAAATGAAGGTGGAAAAATTGAAAATGAAATTAAAGTTTATGTGAAATTTATTGATTACTGTAGGGATATTTCATCGAATCATCAAAATGTCTTTATAAAAAAATATTTAAATAGCTTTTCAATATAAAATAATGGACAGATATTGTTCTCACAGAGATTTCGTAACAAAAATAGACAGACTATCAATCAGCCTGTCAGTTGTCACGCAATTAAAGAAGTGCAGTTTGCACTTTTAGTTCACCTTACTCCCCCATCCCCAACAGTAATAAACTCGTCCTGACGTCGACGTGACGTAGACGGCTCCGTCTGCCGACTGCCTCTGCCACAGCTGACAGACGACAGTGAGAGTGACTACGAGTCGTAGTCTACGACTAGTGACAGACAGCCCGGATAAGGTTATGTTATGTTGATGGTAAACTAACACCAAAAACTGACGTTTTGGCGTTCGCGTCCGTTACTCGTTTGTTACGGTGTTATACAATTTGTATTCTTATTCTTGTATTTGTTAAAATGAAAAGAAGCTATCAAAGTGGGGCAAAGAAAAGGCAAGACAAGAAGAAAAGAGAAGAGGATGCTTCAAAGTGTTCTTCCACCCTATCTGCTTGGTTAAGTCCTACTACTAGTACTACTACAACTAAAAGTACTAATGTCACATCTACATCTAGTACTGAAACTAGACCAATAATTGGTGAGTGGTTTGAATTTAGATACGGTATTTAGGCCTAATTAATTAGCTTGGCCAATAACTATATAATTAATATCTTAAAATTTAACTATGTTAAAATTAACTGTGTTAAAATTTAACTAGAGTTTGAGTGTTTGATTGAGTTTAGACCACTGTGTCTGACTCAGACTGCAATCTATTCTAATCTAATAAGCAATGTTTGTTTGTGAATTTATCACTAGTCATATATAGGCTACATATTACCTACTATTGTGTAGTGGTAATTTAATTTTTTATGTGACTTTTATGATTCCTTTGGTTTCTACTTCTTTCTGTGTAGGTATTTTATTTGTTTATACATGCACAGCAGCACAGCATGAATATCTATCATAGTAATTTTATATCTTTCTGTGATAATATGATGTAAAAAATGCACCACACTCGCTTGCACATTCATTATTTATGAGGCCATGTATCTACTCTACTGTATAGGTACATCAGCATCAGCTAGGCTGAGCTAGGCTATGTACTAAAATTGGGCTCGGCAGATTTAGTCCTAATAGTATGTTTTTCCAATGCAGGTGAAAGAGGTTTTGTTATATCTTTACAATGTTATTAAAATTGGCTTTAAATTATATGTTATATGTAACTAAATGATATTTTGACTTGCTATTTTTTATTGCAGCCTCAGTCCCAGGAAATGAGATTGAAAAGGAAGTTACAGCTCAAGATAACGCTGAAGAAAGTATTGATGAAGAAGTAACATGCCTAGGGCTAGGGCATCAACAAGAAAATTGTGCCAAACCTCCAACAAGTCCTACGTCAAGCAGTGAACTGATCGGCGTAAATGATCAAGTAAGTAGACATGCCAAGTACAGAATACTTATATTATATTTTTCAACATAACAACATACGCTGTTTTATCGCCCTAAACATGGAATATTTACGATAAAATATTCCATGGTTACATGGAAGTAAACAGTATTACTTCCATGTAAACATGGAATTACAGTAAGTCCCTATTGTTATGATCATGTTTGTAAGAAAAAAATACTAATGCATTGCAATCTACTTACAGGTGGAATGTAGCCGGACGAATAAAATTAATGAAACTTGTTTAAACACCGGAGAACCCCATTTTCCAGACCAGATCATCGATCCAGAGGTGAAAAAACGAATTATTGAATTAGGACCCTATCAACCAGTTGGCCCATTTCCATATGATGGAAAACAAGGTAGGTCCTTTTCAGACAATTATTTTACCCTGAAGTCAAAGTCTGGGCTCAAACTGAAAAGAACTTGGTTGTGCTATTCGTCCAAATTGGATTGTGTTTATTGCCAACCTTGCTGGTTGTTTCCCCAGAAAGGACCTGTAGGAGGATGGGATTCAGGATTAAGGGACTGGAAACATTTGTCTGATCGCATAAAGACACATGAGAATTCACAGCACCATGCTGATTCCTGCTTGGTTTATGAGCAATGGCGACGTCATGGCTCAATAGACGATGCACTAGAAAAAGGTTTGAAGGAGGAGCGGAATTTTTGGAGGAAAGTTTTGAAGAGGGTCTTAGATGTCTCCCTTATGTTGGCAACATGCAACCTTCCTTTTCGTGGAGACAGTTGGCATATCACTGATAGAAATAAAGGTAATTTTCTATCATTGATTGAATTGCTGTCAAAATATGACACTATCCTAGAAGATCTAATTACAAGGCCTAGTGGTACTGTTAATTATCTCAGTCCAACAATTCAGAATGAAATTATTTCTCTGATGGCTAGTGAAGTGCTTAGTGGAATTAAAGAAGAGCTTTTGAGTGCGCCTTTTTTCTCCATAATTTACGACACAACACAAGATGTAAGTAAAGTAGATCAGCTAAGCGAAGTTTTTCGCTATGTAAAGATTGACCATGACCAACTCGGAAAACCTTGTGAGTTGAGAATTTGTGAAACGTTTACATCTTTCACAGCAGTTACTGACCAAACCGCTTCGGGGCTAGAAGACGTCATCATAAAATCAATTTCAGAAAAAGGCCTTGACATAACAAAATGCAGAGGACAAGGATACGATGGTGCATCGGTCATGAGTGGTGTGTATAATGGAGTACAAAAGAGAATCCAAGAACTTGCACCCCATGCCTATTTCATTCACTGTGCCAGCCATAATTTGAATCTGGTTCTTAAAGATGCCGTTGAATGCAATCGAGAAATAGCACAATTTTTTGAGACGGTGCAAAATATTTACAGTTTTTTTTGGCCACAGCATTGTTCGGTGGCAAGAACTAAAAGTCGTTTCTGGTTGTACAGAGAATCCGAAGGCTCCTGGTCCTAAAGACAAGGTAACATTAAAGACTTTAAACCCTACACGTTGGGCAGGGAGATATGAAGCTGTGTACGCTTTAAAGGAAAGGTTCGGTGATGTAATGAAAGCCTTAAATAAAATAATTTTGACAAGCAAAAAGCCAAAGGAAAGGAATGAAGCTGAGGGGCTCAAAAAAAGGTTAGAATCTTTTAGTTTTGTTTTGGTCATGACTGTCCAGTGCAAAGTATTAGGGGAAATAAACATTGCCTCAAAATCCTTGCAAACGGAATCTATTGATTTAATGACAGCGTACGATCTCCTAGGCAATGCTTTATTGAAAGTAACCGAACTTCGTTGGTCCTTTGAAGAAGTCTGTAGTGAAGCAGAAGAAGTATGTTCAAAATGGGGGATTACGATTACCCATGAATTTATTAGCCAACGTGCAAGAAAGGTAAAAAAGCACTTTGATGAACTTTGTGAAGACCAAAGACTGACAGATCCTAAAAGCAATTTCAGAGTGACAATATTCTTCCCAATGGTTGATACTATAGTGTCACAAATTGACAACCGTTTTAAAGGCATGAAGCAAGTGATTGATGCCTATAAAATTGTTCACCCTTCTTTCCTGGCCTCATGTTCAGATGAAGAACTGCGTTGTGAAGCTGATAATTTTGTAAGCAGATTTTCAGATGATGTAACGCCATTGTTCAAAGCTCAGATTTTATCAGTAAGGAATGCTTTTCAATCCAAATTAAAGGATTTCAAAGAAGTAAAAGAAGTTGCAAATCTCCTACTCATTGAAAACAGTTCCCTAGCATCAACCTACCCGGATGTACTAACAGCATGCTTTATGTACCTCACAGTCCCTGTGACAGTAGCCAAAGCAGAGAGATCATTCTCAAAATTAAAACTCATCAAAAACTACCTGCGAAGCTCCATGTCCCAACAACGTCTCACTGATTTGGCTCTTTTGTCTATTGAAAATGACAGAGCCCGAAAAATAGATTTTGACCGAATTATTGATGTTTTTGCTAGTGTCAAGTCAAGAAGAAAGTCTTTTTAGTAAGTTCAGTTGCATTCTCACTATCAAACTAGTTGGGCAATTTTAAACTTGAGAATGAGTGGGTATTACCACCATTGATCATATATAATCAATGGTATTACCAGTATTACCATAAACACCATAAATAAATATACAATTTATTGTGTATTCAAAGGTATTACATAATTAATGATATTACTTGTATGTTTATCTACTAAACTATATTGCTTGGATGTAGGCCTAAGAAGAGACTAAAAAGTTTTAAGACATCAGCACTTATGTCTTTATATATTTATTATCTATTGTGAATAAAATTTGAAAAAATAATTATGTTTTTAATTTTCCTTTCAGCACTATAAATAGAATACCAATCACAATGGTAAGCTGAAAAAATAATGGTTCTAAAAACCAAACTAATGGCACCAGGGCCAGGAGTCATACAAATTTGCATATAAAATCATTACCAGTTTATGACTTACCGTAGAAATTTGTAAACATAGTTTATGCAAACAATTAAGTATTATAGATTTAATAAGAAAAAAAGGTAATAATAATAATAATAGGATAATAATAAAAAAAATGCACATAAATTCTAAGCCTAAAGATCCAATTACTGTATGCTTATATCTATTAATTAAAAAAAGTGCGAAATATATAACAAAGGGGGGCCCCGAATGGACTTTCTGCCCCGGGGCCTCCAAGGGCCTAGCTACGGGCCTGGACCAGACCCCATTCGGATAGTAAAAATCTAATATTTGAATTTTTTTCGGAAATAGTCTATTTTATTTAATCGCGGCTGTATGTTGAGAGGAGATGAAAAACAATGTTTTAAGTAAGAAAGATCATTTAATTACCTTATTACAAATTACGTTTCCTAGCAGAATTTGTATTTTTTGTTTTAAGATGGTGTTACAGTTTATAGTATTTATTAAAGCATATTATGCATTATTTACTTTGATTTTTGAATATTACAAATACTACTTTACGTTGTTATTTGCTTTTGTTCTTTTATTTTTTCAGAATACAATTAATAGCTAAATATTTCAAGGTTTACTTCATGACGATCTGAAAACATTCGGATAATCGGCTAATCGGATAATTGGAGTTCCACTGTACTTCATTATGTTTATTTTCTATGTTTCGATACCTTCATCATGCGAAGTTAACCAAACTCTGAGACAGCTAAGATACATAATTTCACGTGTAAATACAGGTCACTAAAATCTCCTAAACACAATAAAAATTTTTACATAAGTACTTTGCTTTAATTACTCTGACTTACTTTAGTAGTTCAATTTACTTTTTTTATATTTCCTTACTTTGGCTGCTTAACCATGTGATTCGTCTACATTTATATTTTCTTGCCAGGTATTAACCTTGTTCTTTTCTAAATTATATGGACTTAGGCCACATCTCTTGATAGTAAGAGGGAAAGATGTTTATATCCTACTAAGAGTGACAAATATTTGTAATAATGTAAAAGTTTCAAGTTAAAAATATCCACAAAAGTTATGTAAAATCTACAAAAGTTTAGATTATTACGAATACTAAATAAATTATACCATAAACAATCGAAATCATCTACAGTTGTGTTGAAAAAAAGTAGGTACAGAGACCTCACAGATGATTTAGGCTGTTACAAAATTCCAGTCTGAAGAGTCTAAAGTTTATTTTAAATACATATAAATTGCACGATAATTGATTCTGATTTATTTGTCTAGTCACGATAAAACAGGTTCAGATTAAATCCTATGATAAGGTAGCAGCTACGTTAATTAAATAAATAGCCTAACGGAAGTGGCTACACTAACAGTCAAGTGACAAGCCAACACGTAATAACTGCTTGCATATATCAGCTGGGAGTCAGTGGACAGTTTACTGCAGGTGTCTAGTGAATGAATAACAGCCATCAGTCAACCATGTACCAGGCCTACATTGTTCGGATTGCTGTCCTCTCTTGACTCCTGCTAGACGCGTTTCTTACAGTCCTGTCTCCAGTCTCTGCCAGTTAGTTATACAAGTAATAAATAGACGGAGGTGGTATATAAATAGATGACATCATGTTTGGAATTTAAGATACAAATATTTATTTTTGTAATAATATTATCTTATAGTTTCTACTACATTAAAAAAAAGTGTTGTGGAGATTGTAGGTGACAGGTTCTATACTCAGTCCTCTGACACGGCGTACGTTCAATGATTGCCATCGACGTGGACACTACTAGAGAAATCTGTGGTGTCTATGTTGGGTGGCAGTCGGAGTTCGAATGTTGTGTAGGGTATAGAACAAAGTATATGACATGTCAACTAGCTGAACATCAGTCCAACACTTTGTGATTCGGATTCCACGTAAAGCTGTAGGTCCCTTAGTTGCCCTGGCTTTTTGGCTTTTAATAAATAGCTCTTTCTAAGTAACGGTCGACCTTAGTAAGAATGACTACACTCATTCATCAACACTCATTACACTCATTAGCCCCTCATATTCTCCCATAACACTACGATTGGCTTCTTAATGATGAATAATCAATAATAATGAACAATTAGGTTTAGTAATTGACCAAACATTATAAACTATCTCTTTTAAATGAGTGAACCAAGAAATTAACTGTGTTTTGAAGCATTTAGGTAGGCCTACTTATTATTATGAGATATAAAAAATGAAATTATAACAGGATCTAAAACAGATTTTTACTGCCAATAAATGGGTGTACTTCAAATGCAACATCCTTAAGTAACGTTTGTAGCAATAAGTTAAACTGGGAATAATGTTACTAGACCAATATCGTTACTACGGAAATGTGTTATCAGGGTCATATTGAATATATACATAAAACCCAATTACTACGCATCACTATTTCTCCAAAACTATACGTCTGATTAACTTGAACATGTTCACATAGGTTTATCTTAGCCCCTAGAGGCTCACTAAGAAAGGGTTTTCCTCTCCGACCTCATGACTCCGTCCCACTGGCATCTAAATTTACCATGGTATTCTTATGGAGCTGTATTTAATTCATTGATTTATTTGATTAACAGCTTTTAAATAAAAAAATAAATAAATAAAATTGTGGTAAATTAAAAATAATTGAGTACAGTAGTAAATTATACATAACATGAGCTGTTCTAAATTAGCTATTAGATTAAATAATTTAAACAATAATTGAAAATGTAAACTGAAAGCTTGCTGAACATTTAGATTATGTAATCAAACTCAATATTATGACCGCGAAACGGGCAGGTACAGCTAGTTGATAATAGGCAACTTATTATTCATTTGTGAAAAAATAAAAACACGTGAGATGTTACACAAAACAAATTTAATTCAGAATATCCAGTTTAATGCCAAGTTGGGGTGGGGGCTTAGTGACCCACACAATATTATGGGGACAACCAACCCTCAAACATACAGTGGTAATGATCCACCCACTCACCAATTATCGTACATTAATAATAACTATACCACCACCCCATAAAAGTACAATGATGATAACCAACCATTACACGTACAGTGGTGATAATCATCCCTCCCATCCGAACGTATAGTGGTGATGACCCTCCCACCCACTCATACACGTACGGTTTTGATGACCCACTCGTACTTGTTTTACGGTGGTGTATGACCCACACCTAGGTGGTGATTTTACACTTCCGAGGATTTTTTGGTTTGAATTTCCATCTGTGAAGAAAATTGTTCCTTCATTCTGTAACTTCACGAACAGGTTTGTGGGCTATGTCTTCACATGTGTGAAAACACAAACTAAAATTTTCAGTTCAATATTTTATATGAGCTAAGAAACATTAGCAGATCACGTTTTACTGATATTCACGTCTTAGTCAATTTATCTGAACGTGGTTTGACGAAATGACACGTTTTAAAATATATAATGTTTAAGGAGGTATTAACGAGTGTGTTTTTACGTGTGTCGTATATGTGTGTTTATATTATGTTAATATAAGTGATGTTTCTGTTCTTTTTTTTTAACAAATAACTGCTAGAGTCAAAACAAATTAACACTTTGTTATGTTGTTGTTATTAACACCGGAGGCTGTCCATAACAGTCTTATGGGATGTTGGTTTTCATCCCATAAGAACAATGTTATTTTTGATCCGGATATACGATCACGCGTATCCAAACTAAACACTTATTTTTAAACGGTTATTTTCCAAAATAATTGTATTTCATCAAGAACCAAATTGTGCGTTGGAATTGCTTTACAAATTCCTAATTCATTTTATAGGAAAACTTATAAAAAATATTTAGTTTGAAGGTTTTATTTTCACCTCTTTTTCAAAATCAAACCCAATGTGCAATTTGGTAACGTTTGAAATGACACTCCATACACATATTTTGGACAGTAAATAACGCAAAATCATGGATACGCAAATAACATTGATGGGGTTAAAACCAACATGATCGACTGCCTCTGCAGACTCTTAAATTAATAATGTAAAAAGTTTATACAAATATTTTAACAGTTTTTACACATTAAAACGACATAAAAATAATAAAAAATATCTTAAACGACTAGATTATGTAATGCAATAGTAATTGAAATAGTGAATGGAAAATTAGCATTTCATTATAGGGTTAAACGGTTCCTGAAATGTTTGCAGCATTTATAATGAACTGCACGAAATAAAAAAGAGCATTCATAAAATGCATGAAAGTCACATCGCATGCTCGTCGTTCATTTGTTCACTTTAAGTAGTTATCCTACAAATAACCCAAAATTATCCCTGGACTTATCGCGCCACCTGTTATCTACAGTTAGTAAGTGTGCCACAAATCTGGCACATGAATGTTGCAGCTCACGCAACTCATTCATTATAGACTGGACACCTTTAAATTACAATAAAAAGTGATTTATGAAATATTTCTAATTTTAGCACAATACGAGTTCATTTTAGGCAAACGCAATAGTTATTTTTCTACGTTGTATTAAATTTAGATTATTTATTTTAAGTCAAACATATTATGAAATTTAAGGGTTTGTTTCTAGTATAATAATTTTAAAACTAGTATACATACTTATATGTATATACATTAGAAATAAAACCAATACCTCTTGGGTATGAGATGATAAATAAATAACAATAATGATAAATGACGTTGCTTTTGCAGGTATATTCACGGTAATATAGAACAAGTGAAAAGTACCATTCTGTACTGAACATCAACGGCTCAGAAAAGCGTCTACTACGGTTAAAAGTAAATCTATTTAGTGGCAGATAAAAATGTTATTATATTATGGAGTTACTTTGAGTATAATGTATGAGAAGCCACAGTAAAATCTATACTACTAGCCAGAATATCTATTTGGTACAGATATGTAACAAGTCGTGAATGACGTGTTTGATTAAGTTCAACAATGCAGAAACTGGAGAAGATTCCTTCTTACTGTGTTTTATAACAACACATGAATGACGTTTACTCAGCAGTAAACAGTAACCATTAGGTGACAGAATCATAATAGAAGTCTTAAATTATATGTTTTATCGAGTGCAACGATGGAACAACTGGAGAGGAATCCATCCTACTGTGATTTATGAAAACACAAAGAAAATCAGTGAGCACTAGTCTATTAGGTGATAGAATCATAATATAAGTCGTAAATTACGTGTTTTATCGAGTACAACGATGCAACATATGGAGGAGAATCCATCCTACTGTGATTTATGAGAACACAAAGAACGTCAGTGAACACTAGTCCATTAGGTGATAGAATCGTAATACAAGTCGTAAATTACGTGTTTTATCGAGTACAACGATGCAACAGCTGGAGGAGAATCCATCCTACTGTGATTTATGAGAACACAAAGAACGTCAGTGAACACTAGTCCATTAGGTGATAGAATCGTAATACAAGTCGTAAATTACGTGTTTTATCGCGTACAACGATGCAACAAATGGAGGAGAATCCATCCTACTGTGATTTATGAGAACACAAAGAACGTCAGTGAACACTAGTCCATTAGGTGATAGAATCGTAATACAAGTCGTAAATTACGTGTTTTATCGAGTACAACGATGCAACAGCTGGAGGAGAATCCATCCTACTGTGATTTATGAAAACACAAAGAAAATCAGTGAGCACTAGTCTATTAGGTGATAGAATCATAATATAAGTCGTAAATTACGTGTTTTATCGAGTACAACGATGCAACAAATGGAGGAGAATCCATCCTACTGTGATTTATGAGAACACAAAGAACGTCAGTAAACACTAGTCCATTAGGTGATAGAATCATAATATAAGTCGTAAATTACGTGTTTTATCGAGTACAACGATGCAACAACTGGAGGAGAATCCATCCTACTGTGATTTATGAGAACACAAAGAACGTCAGTGAACACTAGTCCATTAGGTGATAGAATCGTAATACAAGTCGTAAATTACGTGTTTTATCGAGTACAACGATGCAACAAATGGAGGAGAATCCATCCTACTGTGATTCATGAGAACACAAAGAACGTCAGTGAACACTAGTCCATTAGGTGATAGAATCATAATACAAGTCGTAAATTACTTGTTTTATCGAGTGGTAGGATGCAACAACTGGAGGAGAATCCATCCTACTGTGATTTATGAGAACACAAAGAACGTCAGTAAACACTAGTCCATTAGGTGATAGAATCATAATATAAGACGTAAATTACGTGTTTTATCGAGTACAACGATGCAACAAATGGAGGAGAATCCATCCTACTGTGATTTATGAGAACACAAAGAACGTCAGTAAACACTAGTCCATTAGGTGATAGAATCATAATATTAATCGTAAATTACGTATGTTTATCGAGTACAACGATGCAACAACTGGAGGAGAATCCATCCTACTGTGATTCATGAGAACACAAAGAACGTCAGTGAACACTAGTCCATTAGGTGATAGAATCATAATATTAATCGTAAATTACGTATGTTTATCGAGTACAACGATGCAACAACTGGAGGAGAATCCATCCTACTGTGATTTATGAGAACACAAAGAACGTCAGTAAACACTAGTCCATTAGGTGATAGAATCATAATATTAATCGTAAATTACGTATGTTTATCGAGTACAACGATGCAACAACTGGAGGAGAATCCATCCTACTGTGATTCATGAGAACACAAAGAACGTCAGTGAACACTAGTCCATTTGGTGATAGAATCATAATACAAGTCGTAAATTACGTGTTTTATCGCGTACAACGATGCAACAAATGGAGGAGAATCCATCCTACTGTGATTTATGAGAACACAAAGAACGTCAGTGAACACTAGTCCATTAGGTGATAGAATCGTAATACAAGTCGTAAATTACCTTGGTTTTATCGAAGTACAACCGATGCAACAAACTGGAGGAGAATCCATCCTACTGTGATTTATGATGCAAGAACTCAAAAGAACGATCAAGTGCACATAGTCCATTAGGTGATAGAACTCACTAATACAAGTCGTAAATTACTTGTTTTATCGAGTACAACGCATTGCAACAAACTGGGAGGAGAATACCATCCTACTGTGAATTCATGAGAACACACCAAGAACGTCCGTCCAGTGAACCACTAGTCCACTTAGGTGATCGAATCCTAATACAAGTCGTAAATTACCTTGTTTTATACGCGCTACAACGCTGCAACCAAATGGAGGAGAATCCATCCTACTGTGATTTATGAGAACACAAAGAACGTCAAGTGAACCACATAGTCCCTATTAGGTGATAGAAACGCTAATACAAGTCGTAATTACGTGGTTTTATCGAGATACCAACGATGCAACAACATGGAGGAGAATCCAATCCTACTGTGATTTATGAGACACAAAGAACGTCCGGTAAACACTAGTCCATTATGTGATAGAATCATAATACAAGTCGTAAATTACTTCTTTTATCGAGTGACAACGATGCAACCCCAAATGGAGGAGAATCCATCCTACTGTGATTTCATGAGAACAAGCAAGAACGTCCGAGAAACACTAGTCCATTAGGTTGAAGAAATCCTAATACTAAAGTCGTAAATTACTTGTTTTATCGAGTGCAAAAATGCAACAATTGGAAGAGAGTCCATCCTACTGTGATTAATGAGAACACAAAGAACGTCAGTGAACACTAGTCTATTAGGTGATAGAATCATAATACAAGTCGTAAATTACGTGTTTTATCGAGTACAACGATGCAACAAATGGAGGAGAGTCCATCCTACTGTGATTAATGAGAACACAAAGAACGTCAGTGAACACTAGTCCATTATGTGGTAGAATCATAATACAAGTCGTAAATGGAAGCCGTATGGTGTGAGGCTGACAACAATGTAGCTAATAGTAAAAGAATCAATCCACCTATGATTATTGGAGACAAAAAAGAGACGTTACTTGAGTTAAGGTCATGATTTCATAATACAATACTATCATAATAATGATAATAATGTCATAATACAAGTTATAAAATGCATGCCGTATCATAGAGTTGCAACAATACAGCAATTGGGAATAAAAGTATCCATTCCGCTGTGTCTTTTAAGGACACAAAGAGAAATTTTACTCAGCAGTAATCCATTAGTTGATAGAATCATAAAACAAGTCGTAAATGACATTGTTTCACCAACTGCAACAATGCAGCAACTGGGTAAGTATATATGGCTCTGTGATTTATGAGAACACAAAGAAGACATTTACTCAGTAGTAAACAGCAGTCCATTAGGTGATAGAATCATAATACAAGTCGTAAACGACGCCGTCTCATCGAGTGCAATAATGCAGTGAGTGCACCGGCTCCCAGTCGTCTTGTGGCATGTCCATCTGAGATTTTGTAAATATAATTTCAAAATATCATCATAGCACTTTATTGGAGCTTTTGTATGGTTTTATTTCAAGATATTAGTCTTTAATTTACACAATTCTACTATTTTAATTTCTGATGTTTCATCAAGTAATGCTGTAAAACCTTTTAACGACAGTAAAACAGTCAGTTTTATATTAGCTTTTACAGTACAAAAATAATTTGTGAAGTTAAATTTGTTTAATCATCTCTAT
>JAQJVL010006920.1:0-26507 GCA_035578905.1 Stictocephala bisonia | reverse complement strand
TACTAGGGGATACGTTAAGTTAATAGCTGTGATTATTGAGTTATTAAAGTTGGTATAGGCTTCCTCCACTTGATCTTGTTGTAGACACAAAAGAGGAAATTGTTTCAGAGAATGACTGTTAGTAGTGACTGATATTTAACAGTCTTCTCTAGTGAGTAATTTTGTCGCACTCGAGCCTCCGACCCTTTATCTGATGTTGACTTTGGAAATACTTGCAACTCGGCCGACTATCAGAGTCAGGACTGGTTTTCGACTATCTATCTGTCTCTCTCCGACCCTTTATCTGGTGTTGACTTTGGAAATACTTGCAACTCTGCTGACTATCAGAGTCAGGAATGGTTTTTGACTATTCCTCTGTCTCTAAACAATTGTGTGATTTGAAAAGTTGTGGCAGTTGACTCTTCTTTCCTCATTTGGATACCAGGCAGTCACTGTTATCAGTAGCCAACACCTATATTTTGCAGTTGAACATTACTCCACTTGAAAACAGTTCACATTTATTTTTAACATCTATTTCATATTTTAACATGACTTATAGGATAAGTGTGACTAGTGCCCCTTAAAACAGATTTGTTCTCTTTTGACTTAAAATATTAAATTAAAACAATACTTATTGTTATTGATTTAATAAAAATAAACCAAAACAGGTCACTTCTTTCAAACAATATCAAGTTTAAAATTGTACACGTTCATAAATAAAAGCTGTACTCTTATTTTGAAATTAACTTTGGCGTTATGGATAATCAAATCGAACATGGTGGCAGGTGTAGCAAACTCGTGAGTGAAATTGTTGGTTTTCACACACAAGAGTTGGTATGACAAGAAATGGTTGTTAAGGCGTGTTTTAAGTATTGCAAATAAAGAGATCAAATTTTAAGAGTATATGGACTTTCTCCATAATTTAAATACCCTCAGTCAACAGATATTCTTATGGTAAACTTCAGTAATGTACTAGCTGAAGTGGACTCTATAACTCGGACTGTAAAGGTATATCATCTGTCACAGGTCGAAGGGTCAAAAGCAACAAAGAAGCTCCCATCCAAAATGAAAAAGGAACAAATAGTACAAGTTATTAAAAAACTGCGTTCAATTTATGGAAAAGTGTGGCATGCAAATTTTTATAACGAGTGACGTGTGAATTTTAAAACATATTTTAAAAATTATAAAATTGTGTTCATCTTGTCTATTTATAATCTAGTAGATTTAAAATTATTTTTGACATATGTCTGTGTTTAAGTGTTTCAATAATATGATATATTATTTAATTTTTAACGTATTTATCAAAGTCTGCTTGTAAAATATGAAAATAAATAAGTTATTTCATATTTTGTTTCTTTAGTCAATGGACAGTGTAATGTTACAGTCAATAATAAACTTTATTATAAATAATATTTGTCGGTTCAGTTTGCTTAGAGATACGAATAATACTCTTCTCACTTCTCCCTAGAAGAAATAAGTAAATTTCACATTGCTCAGCATATTATGCATTTAAGTTATAATGAATGTTTGTAAGCCTATTCATATTTTTATATTATACCAATTATAATTTTATATTCTATTCTTATCCACAGTGTTTTATGAAATAAACACATGTATTACTTAAAATTAATTAATTCTTGATGGTGAGCAATATGACTAGGCTAATAGTGAACCACTGTGAAGTATTTTTACAATAACAGATGAAATCCCATCATCATTCCACTTTGAAATATTTATGATGTGCTGACAAGATTACAAAGCAAAAAATAAGTAATTTTCAAAAATTTCAAAAAATACTTTCCAACAGATTTTTCAAAACAATATTTTGAGTTTTTTCAAAAAGTATTTTGTTAAGTTTTTTAAGTGAGGTATCAAATTAATTCCCTTTGAATTCTCTTCAAAATGAGCTCTTAAGCAGCTTGTTAGGACTTGTATAACCAGTTACAGCACATGTTAGGTTTCAACGCAATTATAAAAAAGTGAAATTTTCCCATTTTCAAGCATATAGGCTATGACTAAAAAACCATAAGAGATGGAACTTTTAAAAAATTATTTTTCAATTCAGGGCTAAAAATACTACAAATAAACCAAGTTTTATAAAAATCTGTGATGGCCAAGTTGAAAATGATTTTATTTTTGTTGATTTGACATGAATGGCTCTTATTAAAGATTTGTCAACTTTCCTTTTAAGGAATGAAAAATGTTGAATCGGTTTCGAACTGGAGTGGGCAGATGTAACTAGGTCTACTAGAAATACAAATGGGGATTGACACTAGATTGATCAGTCATGTGATTATGGGGAGTTTACTGTAAGAAGATCAGTACAGGAATTTATATTTTAAAGAGCCTTTCGAAAATTGCTAAGTTAGACGTTCTTTTATCTTCCTATTATGGTGTAATTTATCCATCTTCATTATGCCGTTTCCTTGTGGGGTCATGAGAATGAGTCAAAATTTTTATTTAAACAACAAAAACATGCAGTTAGAGTAATTTTTAAAAAACCTTCTACTTCTTCATGCGGATATCTCTTTATAAACAACAAAATTTTTACTTTTCCTTGTATTTATATTTATGCAGTACTTGTTTTTGTTTTCATAAAAAGTTTAATTTATTTCAAGGTATAGAGTTAAATAATAGAACGTGTTATTCACTTAAAGAAAATAACAATTTAAAAATTCCACGCCACAGAACAAGTTTTTTTTTTAAATCATCTATTATACAATGGTGTTACCCTATTCAATTCACTCCCACCATCACTTAAAGTTGAAAAAGATTGTGTTTTGTTTGGAAGGGGGTTCATGAAAATACTGCAGAAAGAAGCTTTCTACAGTGTTAAAGATTATGTTTCGTTTACTAAAACTACGTAGTTATACAGCTGTAAGGAATGTATTACATTTATGATGCTATTGTACAATGTATTTATTGTAAAAAATAAAGATATTTGAGTTCTGAGTTCCAAACAATGGATCACATAGTTACAGAGTGCCCCCCCGCACTGTTTTACGGAGGGATTAGCTGGCATAAATAGAATCAGTGACGCAGGCCTTAAATGGCTTGGATTTAGCTTTGTGACAGGAGATCAATTGTTATTTTATTGTTATTATAAAAATTAAGTTTGCCACTAGTAGGGTTAATAATGATATGATGGTAAGTACCGATTTGAAGTAGGCATAAATAATGGTTACCAGTACACAATGTCTGCTTAGGCCTAGGTGTTGGATATGCTGTACAGAAAACAAATAAATAATAATTTAAGTGTTTCCTCCACTGAAATTTGAATCATTTAGTCTTCTAGTAAAATGTTACATTTGTTTTTACTTGTTAAGCCTAAAAAGATACAAAATAGTTTCTGTACATAAATACCCAAATAGGAACTAAACTAAGAATCTTACATTATTAAGCAGAAGCAATCTTCTAGCAGAACTAGTTGACAACATCCAATTGATAAAACTTTCATTTGAGATATTCAAATTCCTTACAGTTCGCATCTTTACAGGTTACTTTCGTAATTGTGCTATAAGTAAAAACTAAATTTACGACTAATCAAATTATTCTTCACTAAAGGAAAAATAAACAAATATCTAGCTATTGTTACGAATACTAAATGTATTTAAATAACTGCATATCATAAATTATATCAATTTACTGTTAAATACATTAGTATTACACCGATTAGACCATAAACAACTTCAACTTCGATACGGACACGGACAAAAGTCTCTTTCCTCCATGCAAGTAAAAAAATTGTGGTGAGTGGGAGATAGAGATGGACGTTATATAACATAACAGGGTAAATATCAGTGTTGTCACGTGACAACAGTTACCTCCGCAACGAGTTGCTGGAAACTCCCTGTTATTTTGACAACAGCCTTGCAACGTACAACGGTATTCGTCCGTTTAGTTTAGTATATCTATCTGGTCTTTGGCGTTGCCGGAATATGACATTGTTGTAGTATTTAAATTATATCTAATTAATTATTTTTGTAGTCGAAAAAAATTATATTTAACGATGAATTACATTTGCATAACCATGTTAATTTAATAACTCTTTATTAATTACAAACAATATTAACAAATAATAATTTATGCTATGAGTATTATATAATAACGTAATTTCATTAATTAAATAATTGTTTATGAACTGACTTTTAATTTAATTTCAATCCAATGACATTATCCGTTAAACAAAAGTCAATTAATAGTCAACACTAACTCAATTTAAAAACAACAGGCAACCAATAGTGAAAGTTTGAATAACATCTCGCCAGCCGCAATGATTGAAAACGGGCAGTCGACAACAGTTGCCAAAATAACAGGTTGCCGCAACCTGTTGTCGGCTGGCTGAAAAACGTTATAACACGTTGCCGAGAAACAACGACAATTTCCATCTCTAGTGGGAGATTGAATTGAGTTGAGGATCAAATTTGATTTTAGTTAAAAAAGGACGAAAACAGAATATAGAAAACCCCTTACCAGCTGTTTATTATTTATTTAATATTATTATTTTTTTTTTTAATTAATTTCACATTTCCCCTAATAGTACGGGAGCTAGCAACGTTTGAAAAACAATAATTTTAGAACAGTTGGTTTTTTGATATACTGTCTCTCTTGCTCTTTCGGTTAAAGTTCGGGCTACCTGGCTGGCGGTAGTGGTTGCGTTTATTAGTGCGCATCTTACCTGCACAGGTAAAAATCCTTAACTTTAAAAGAATTTTTTAAAGTGTAATTTTTAATTTTTTGCCTTCAGGTAGATCCACCAGACATAAATTTTTTATTGCCAGGCATTTTTGTTGTTGTTAATTATGTGCCATACGCAATTTTTTATTTTTTTTAAATAAAAAATTCAAAGTATTTTAGAATGTCTGTAATTTTTATATTACGTTCTTTAAACATATAATAATCTAAAATTAATTAGCCAGGTGTTAATTCGATTGTTAAGTATTAAATATAAATAAAAAAGTAATGAAAAGTATTGCAGTATGATGCTTGTGGTTAGAGAGAGACAGTGTAAAGAGAGATAGAAAGCGACGGCAGCGCATCGGCAAATGGACAATATGGCGTCAGTATAAAATCACATGTTTGTTGTGTTTACGTTATTTTGTAATGTTTGTTTATTAATTTCGCCGATGTTTAACTTTGCGGGGGTAGGATACCGGGAAGAGCCTCAACATTTTAGTGTCAGTGAGCGAGTGAGTCCCTACATCGAGCTTTATAGTATGTAGACTAGCTACGCACGTTGGCGGTTTCGCCCCCAAAAACCCATTTTCTATGTTAATCACGGATATTACTTAAGCTGATCACAGTTGCTACCTCAGTTAATCACATGTGATTACTAAAGCTCATCACAAATTCTACAAAAGCTAATCACGGTTGCTACCCATGTTAATCACAGTAAATGCCCAAGTTGACGATAGGTGGCTATCATGGTTGCTGGCCAAAGTGATCACGGTGGCTGCAGTTGAAGTTGATGCTATCCAAGTTGATCAATTATGCTACCCATATTGATCACGGAAGCTACCTAAGTTGATAACCAATGCTACCCAAGTTAATCACGTATTTTACCCATGTTAATTACAGATGCTACAAAAGGTGATTACGGATGCTGCCCATGTTTTTGTTTTTTTTTTTTTTTTTTTTTTACTTCACTCGCCAGTTGACATGAGCCTACAGGCCTGTGCGTCAACTTTATTCAACGAGTGAAGTACCGACCGTTGGCTCAGTGGGGATTCGAACCTTGGACGAATGTTGATTAAGGATGCTACCCATGTTAATCACAGATCCTACCAAAGTTGAACACATCTGTTAATCAAATTGAACATAGTTGGCTACCCATGTTGATGATGGGTGGCTACTCAGATTGATCACAATTGATTTTAAAGCTGAAAATGGTTACTAACCAATTTGAACACAGGTGGCTACAACTGTAGAATAAGCTTGGCATTAAAAAAACGCTGACCAAAGGTGACTAAATACGGATGTGTCGATCCTATCCTAACTGTGAATATGCCAAGTGTCTTACCGTTTCGCACACCATACAATATCGAGGATAACACTGTAACCACTACCGTGTGTATGCGCGGGTTTAGCCTGCTAGTCTAAACAGAGTATCGCATTTTTTCGTGAGCCGTGCGAGAATGTGTTCTTTGATAGCGCTTTCTTGAAACAAATTATAGGCAAAAGAGATTGACAATAACGTAAACATAGAAACTGTAGAGAATCATATGATTTATACCTAACACATAGGAACATAAATTGGGCCTACCCAAAAACTTACATATATTATCAATAGGCTTAAATTTAGCATATATTATCAAGCCTATTGACACACCCACATGGTTAAGTTGCTGTTGACCCACTCCCACCCATACACGTACAGTGGCATTGACCCACTCCCACCCATACAAAGGTATTGACCTACCCACCCTCCCATACATGTACTGAGATATTGACCCAACCACCCACTCATACACATACAGAGGTATCTACCCGCCCACCCATACATGTACAGAAGTATTGGCCTTCCCATCCACCCATACATGTACAGAGGTATTGACCTACCTGCCCTCCCATACATGTACAGAGATATTGACCCAACCACCCACTCATACACATACAGAGGTATCTACCCGCCCACCCATAGATGTACAGACGTATTGGTATCAATCAATCAATACCACTGTATTGTATGGGTGGGCAGGTGGGTTAATATCACTGTATGTGTATAGGTGGGTGGGTGGGTCAATAGGCCTACCACTGTATGTGTATGGGTGGGCGGGTGGGTCAATACTGTGGTGGATACATTTTGAAGTTTGCATCCTTAACTGATATAACAGTCCTTCACTTGTTGAATAATCACGCACAGGCCTTCAGGCCCATATTGATTTGACACTGTTTAATACAAAAAAAAAAAAAAAAAAATTTATAAAAAAGACTGTAATAAATAGAAAAAACTTTAAAGTTAAAAGTTGTAGGGAATCTTATTCTTGATATATATATAGTATGGTTTGTTGTCAGCTACCATTTGTTAATTATGAAGCTGCGATGTATATTTGGATAGATATCCAAAAGTCATGATTATATATTCATTGATTATAAAATGTAGTGATCTCGTGTCACAACGTTAAGACCGATCCATCGAGCCATCTAACACCTTCCTCACTGATTCTGTGTATGCTGACCAATCCCTCTGTAAAAGAACGTAGAGGGCACTCTGTAACTATGTGATCCATTGTTTGGATAGACTCCCTGCAAGCACATGACTGATCTACTGTCTATCTCCATTTATACTTCCAGTAATTTCTCCCCCAACGCCAGTTCGGAACCGATTTAACAGTGTCCACTCCCTATGAGGAAGGTTCATCCCATCTACAGGTATCCCATCTGACGGATCGTTATTAAGAAACTTATTAAGTGCATCATAACTGTTCCACGCTATGGCCCAGCTGGTATTGGGCGAGAAGTTTGATCTGCTCAAATGGAAAGCAGTACGTAGAGGTGGATTTCGAGATTTTAAGCGACCGTTTTGTCGTGGGAGACCCTTGTATAACGGGTAGGTGCGGGGCATTCCATATCTTATTGAATTCTTTGAATAGTGCCTACTGACGTCTTAACTCTGGAGGAACTGCATTGCACAACACTGAGAGCCAAGGAAGTGGAGTTGACATGAGAGTGCCACTACTTAATAGCTCTCATGACCCTATTAAGTAGGACATCGACAGCTTTAGTATGAACACTATTTAGCCAAATGGGAGCACTATAGTAGCAGATGAACAGACCAGTGACAAAGCAGTGGTACGCAGAACGTGTGCATTGGCTCCCCAAGTTGTTCCGGAAATATGATGTAATTCATTTGCCCTGGTTTTAATTGTAACTGCTGTTTTTTGAAGATGGCTTTTAAAGGCCAGCAATCAATCTAACGTTACTCCCAGGTACTGTGGATGCTAATTATGATGTAATTTTATACCATTTAGGAAGATGTTCAATTTTCGATTAGCCAGTCTGTTACTTAAGTGAAAGCAGACTACTTCGGTTCTTTATGGGTTAGGATTCAGCTTCCAGGTTCTAAAATATTCTTCGAGGGCTGCAAGGTCACTTGTAAGTGTTTCTTCAGTAGTTGTGAAGTTCTTATGTTGGTAAGCTAAAGTTATATCATCCGTATATATAAATTGTCTAGACTGTGTGATTAGGATGTCAGCAGTACACACGTTGAATAAAATTGGAGAAGGTACAGAACCCTGTGGCAGCCCATCCTTCAGCTGTCTAAAAGAGTTTTCTTCACGATCGAGATAAACTTTTTACTAGCCTGGCACTAACCATTGACTGCAAAAGTCGCAATAAAATGGAACAGAGAAAAAGGCTGTAGAACTTAAACAACAAACCTATACTCCATACTGTGTTATAAGATGTTGTAAGATTAATAAAATCTGCAGATGTATTCAACTTCTTTTCAAACCCATTTTCGATAAATGATGTCAGATCTAGGATCTGGTCACTTCAACTTCGGCTAGGGCGAAAACCAGCCTGGTCAACTGGAACATTAGAATCAAGAATGGGTGATATTCTATTGTATAACAGCCTTTCTAGCAACGTATAACAAACACTAAAAAGAGATAGTGGGCGATAACTTTCCACTCGTTCAGGATCTTTTCCAGGCTTCAGAACAGCTACTACTTTTGATCACTTGAATGCTTATGGCAAATTGCCTGTAGGTAGTATTTTATTGTAGATTGTTTGAAGCCATTGTTTCACTTTGCTACCAGCATGCAGCAGAAATTCCGGAAAGATACTGGAAGACCGGCTGTTTTCCCTGCTGGTATAGCAGAAATCGCTCCGTCTATCTCTTCCTCCGTGAAATTTCTGGAGACTCCAAGGGGTGCCATTAGACTCTTTTTTTTTATTTCATTCGACTTGTAAAGCACATGTTTGTCAGAAGTATGGTGGGCTGACTTCGATAAGCTGACTATCCGTTTAGCTATATTAGTAGCCTTCGGGTGAAGCGCTTCTTTTTGATTTGGAGATTTACCAGTAGAGAGTTTCCTTAAAAATGACCACGCTTTTCTACTACTGTGGGTAAAATTTATATTTTCAACAGTTTTAACCCATTTCTTCTTCTGGTACAATCAAGAGAGCGCAGCAGCAGATTAGCTGTGTTGGAGTCTTCGGTGGCACTAAACTCTTTGTAAAGGTCATCTGATTCCTTACTCCATCCTGGTATACTACTTTCTGTAGTATACTTTCTGTTGTATACTTCTTGTATCCATTGGTATACAAGCAATGGACGAGACGAAATTTTTAAAGCTATCGTAATTTCTTATTGTAGGATGCTATTGTCAAACCTAGTGGTAAAGGCCTCCCAGTGTGCTTTATTAAAATTTCATCTAGGGCGTGGAAAAGATCGAATTATGGGAATTTGGATCCCCAATGAAACCAGTACTGGCCTATGTTGAAAGTAGGGAAAAGCATCAAAAACTTGTCTCCTAATTGGCTTTGGTCTTAATGATTGTTCACATGAGCGGAAGCTTAAGTCAGAGGAGTAACCTCGACACCATCGAGCTGAATAAAAAGTGGCTGAATCTTTAGCATCAAAGATCAGGTAAAGGTTATTCATTTCAGTCCAGTCAGCAAGCTTTCTGCCATTCTCACCGTCGGTGTTGTAACCCCATTATCTACGGTGACTGTTAAAGTTCCCCACATAGAGGACTGGGTGCTCTAAACTTGGCCAAATCCTATCGTCAAGCCACTGGATGTTAGAAGGCTTATAAACATTAACTATTGTAGTTTCTAAAACTTGGATTGCAAAGACAAAGATGTCACCATCAGAGTTCTTATGGGTAAACTGACAAATTTTCAATGGCATGCTTCACGTAATTTGCAATAACATAAACCCTATGCCCTATAGAATCAACAAATCTGTATCTGGGGATATTTTCTCTTGCACTATTATTATCTTCGATATGGGTCTATTGGATTGCAAGTATATGAACATTGTTTTCATGAAGTACCCTACTGATGCACTCACTCTTCACCTTGCTTAGAGACCATTCCTTCAATAATTCTTCAAAATACAAATTCGTTCAGCCTGATAATTAAAAAAAGATTGTTTTCCTCCGAAAGCTGAAATTCATTTATGTGGCTTTTATGACCTATTGAAAAGAAAGTATAATTCATACAGCATTTTTGGTTGATGCATTAATAATTACTTTGGTATTTACAAACCTTTTTAAGCTAGTCAAACTTACGTGAAAAAAAAATAAAAACATTCCTCGCTGATCAAAAATTTTATGTCCTGGTTTTTTTAATGAATTATAATGAGGGTTTAATTTTAATGCTTATATATATACAGTTTATATATATATATATATATATATATATATATATATATATATATATATATATATATATATATATAATATATACATATAAACTGTCACAACTACGATATAATAAACTACTACCATTATAATTCTTGAATCTTCTTGTACAAAACTACATGCCACATGTATACCTTAAAATTAATTTTCTTGCTTAAACGACCGTTGAAACGAAACCATATTTTGTACGGCTGAATCGTCCATGTTATTCTTAAGGGAGAATTTCAATTTTCAACCCCTAAAATAATTTCTTATTTATTGGAAATGTGAAAATGTTTGATTTTTCTCTGGGGTTGAGATCGTTATATCTACCTTCAGTCAAAATTTCTAAATTTTACGACACTCTGAAGTGGATGAGTGATCCAAATCCAGCCTTATATTAGAGTGATCCTGTTTGGGAAATAAAATATATCAAGCAATGATAAAAATAGCCACAAAGTCAATCCAAACAACTTGGCGAGCACAAACATCGGTGCTTCAAAAAGCTGTCTACTGAGAGGTAGAATTACGTTATTTTAAAAATAAATAGTAATTTTGTGGCTGGTTCAGTTAATTCATAGGAGTATATACATTATTATTAATATAAAAACATTTCTTGTATATTTGTGACTTTTCTTTGTGTTAGTTAAATTTTAAAATTATGTAATTGAGGTTGACGCCTACCTTTTTGTACAAACTAATTTGCTCAGCGTCAAAACGAAAAGAAAACTCTGTTTATCAAATCGGTCACAAAATAATTTAATATTGCACATTCCTAAGCTCTTGTTTTTTACATCATTTCTGGCCGGTGATGTCATGCCCTTATTTACCCAAGAAGAAGCATTTTACCTGGATCTCAATGGAGACAAAACCAGGTAGAGTTTATTTTGAAGTTCGTTATAGTGATTGAGGAGCATGTCCATGCAGTCAGAGGGACACCACGTGTTAAATGTGCCGTCGCAAAGAACTGAATTTTAATTATTCTGAACTGTATCGTCACATAAAGGACATATTACTATTTCGACTTTGCTGATGGTTGTCATTTTTTTTTTTTTTTTTTTTTCTCTTAAAGGCATTATATAACGCAGTGTAACATTTTACTCTCACTTATTTTACTCTTGGAATATTTTGGTATGGCCAACCAAATATTATTGATTTTTATCACTCGGCGATGGCCGCGCTGGATGTCCAAACACATAGTTGAGATATAGATGTTGCACAAATCATCGCCTGAAGTTTGTAGGCACCCCTTAAATTCCATATTGATCGTCTACTGGACTCACAGAGCCTTGCCGTTCCGAACCCGTTCCCGGCAGACGTACCTCAACCTGCTCAACTCTTATCGCTGTCGCGTCCGTTGATGAGCTTGCTAGTACCTTTGGAAGGTTTTATGTGCTGTTCCTGTCTGGTTGTTGCAGAGTGAAGACCCTGGGCTACTTCGATATACCCTCTACTCTTCGGAGGATTATTTGATAACTTATTTTAGTGAATAGGTGAGATTTAACTCTGTTATACGCCTATTTAAACTATTTTCCTCTAATTTTTGGAAAAGTGCAATTAATTCTTTTTAGCCTCAAAATTTATTACTTTGAATATTCAACTTAACTTCAAGATTTGACAGACCCAAGATTACTAGAATAAAACCTCAAGATGTACTGTAAATTCTATAATTTTTGTGGTTTTTCACAACATTTATAGCCTACTTTTCAAAACTATTTCATCTTATTTTTGTGTGTCTAGTTTAATGTAAACTGGGAAACCTTTTAGATTGGAACTTTACTAAATTTCAACTTACATTCCTGTCGTGCCCCGACAGTCTGGTTTTAAGGTGGTTCGCATTATTTTTTATGTTAAATTTAATCATTTCTATTTTAACAATTGTTTACTCGTTCCTTTTGGGATTTTCAGAATTTAATTCAAGTTAACTTGGTTAGGTTTAAAAATTTAACAATTAAATTGTAAATCACATTCTCATTCTGAGTGTTGCATATATATATATATTACATTCTAATGACCAGATAGCCACTAAGTTTAGACATTTTGAATATGAATCTAACGATGTATTGTAGAAGAGTTTTCCCTCAAATGATTTATTTTATTTATTTATTTTTGCTGTAAATACTCCAAATATATTGTTGTACATATTTTTCAATAGGAAATACTGACTGTTATTTCATTGCTATTGTATTAATATTTCACAGCAGATGCCTTCTTTATCATTGTTGTTAAACAATTTATTGCTCAATATTAATATTTCTATCCATCTACATAGAGTCTAGCTTACTGTAAATAATTTTGTCAACTTGTAAATAATTTAAAATGTTGGTGGTCTTAACCAGTCTCAACATTTAATTGAATCGGTTATTGCAGAAGGGCACATGTAGCATTTTCAAAGTTTTGAGAAAAACAGTAAAAACTGTTTACAATTAACATTATCGGTAAAACAGTTTTGTAATTTTTATGTATGATACTAAGAATACTTCTTAATTTTTTTGTGTAAAGTATAAAACCTATACTTTTTTAGTTTAGCTGAAAAAAAATCCTAAATTTTTTTCACATGTGCCCTTTATGCAAAAAATGTAATTTTCTATGTTATGTTAGGTTTGGTAAGGTAATTATTCAGTTTAGGTTAGTGATAAATTACTAGAAAAACATGTTTGTTAGTAAAATTTAATATAAACTTCTTACACCATTACTGTAACAATATTTCGTCAAAATAATAACTAAGAATTTAGTCTCAAAACAATAAAAACCTCTGTAGCTTAACTTTGATTAGATTGCGTCTTCTTCATCATCAGATTGGTTGACAGCTGCTGTCGTTGGCCATGAAAGTATTTGGTTGTAGAAGTCTTCATAACCACATAAATACTGTTTTAAATTATTTAGATCGGCAATTTTTTTGTGGTTGATTGGTACTTGGCCTTGTGGATAAGCTTTTGTTGTAGGAAGATTTGGAAGGTTACTATTGGGTTTTGCTAAAGAAAAGGTTTGTTTATTTAATCCTGCAATAAATGACATGGCCACAACTTTTCCCTTGTTAGTATTAGTGTACTCAAACTGTTTAAAGGAAGAAATCTTAAATCCAATTTTATCCTCCTTACGGACTCCCCTACCCGATGTCTCATCTGAATTGACAATTTTTTTGTAATATTTTGGCCACCAGGTTTTGAAGGAGAGTATGTCTTCTGTATTTACATAGATTATTTCAAATCTGTCTCTTGTACTTGAACGCATGAATAACTCTCCGTATTGATCTAATGTGTAAATTCGATCAGTTTTCCTCTGTACTCTTTTCATTGATCCAAAGTCACGGTCGCAGGGTATAAATGAGTGACCTCGTACTGGGAAACATTGTGTTATTGTGTTATACCTTCAAACCTGTCGGTATCACATAGGTATAACAGACAACAACTAAATAACAAGTGGAAATGTATTCGTCACCTGACAACTGAAGCCAGTGCGCCAACTGTTCTCAGAACGAAAAACCAAATTTACTGCAGAAAAGTCACATGTGACGACACATGTTTCCTTTCTGCTATAACCAAGAAATTCTGGATATATTTTTACTGTGAAGGAAGCATTGTACAAGTGCCCTTTCTGCACCAAACGATGCGTATAAGCAATAAGAATAAGAATCTGTACCTAACTCAGATACCGTCAAATATGCTACATGTGCCCTTTCTGCAATAACCGATTCAATTGTAGCTTACGTTGAGTACCCTCCCCTTTAGTCCTAGCTCTAATAGGGGAACCGAGCCTCAGGTATAGGGCGGGTCGCAGGTGGCGGATGGCGAACGCTCCATCAGATATAGTGGACAGCTGCGAATAAGGGGTAACCCGAATAAGCAGTCCCGGACCGAGGCGGCAGCACCAGAGGGCGTGGGAGGGTGATCTGTGGCAGGGTCACAATCAGCAAATCCACATGAGCCCGATGATAGTGCTGTGTCATGGCGAGGAAGTGCCGCCATTAAATAAGCACTGCCCGTACTGCCTTGTACGACAGGGTTTGGGTACTCAAAGGCTAGGAGAAGGATACTCCGATGTAACATCGAGGTCAGGTTAGGATCTTGGAGCTGCAGTGGAAGCCACTAACCTAGGAGAAGGTGACTCCGAAATCAAAACCCTGGTCCCCCAGGTTGGGGGTTGGGCGTTGGGCCGACAACCCTACCCTGGAAAAATCATTTGTTCAGCAACGCCAACAAAATGCCTCGGACCATGATGGAACACCTGGAAAACGACCCCTGCTCAGAAATAAGGACTTGAGACTTGGAACTTGGAACGTAAGGACCCTGGCTGTGCCTGGAAAAATAAATATTTTGAGTGAAGAGCTAAAAGAATATAACATTGATATAGCAGCCTTACAAGAGACAAAGTGGCCATTTTGTGGCAAACTTAATACAGAAAGTTACCAAATATTATATAGCGGCTGTGACGATGGCAGACACTACGCAGGCGTAGGTTTCGCCATAAGATAACATGTTACTAGAATCTGTGACATGTTATAAAGCTATAAATGAAAGAATTTGTTACATTAGGTTAAGAGGAAAATTTAATAATTTATCTGTGATTAGTTTATATGCCCCAACGGAAGAAAGCAATGATGAAGATAAAGACATTTTTTATACACAATTAGAAGAATTAGTTACCGATATTTCAGATTATGATACGCTTATAATGTTAGGAGATGCAAATGCCAAAATAGGTAGAGAAGATATATGGAGAAGTGTAGCTGGAAAAGAAAGCTTACATGAAGAAAGCAATGAAAATGGTGTAAGGTTACTAAGTTTTGCTTGCTCCACAGACTTATTCATAGCAAGTACTAAATTTCCTAGAAAAAATATATACAAACAGACCTGGGTATCACCTGATGGACACACGGTAAACCAAATAGACCATGCCCTAGTAGATAAGAGACATCTGAGCTCAGTGACCCAGGTAAGAAGCCTAAGGGGAGCAGAATGTGGCACGGATCACTATTTAGTATTAATAAAAATAAGACAAAGATTAAAAATAGAAAAGAGAAAAAAGAATAAAGTTGAAGAAAGGATATTGTTTGAACCAAACAATATAAATGGATACCAAATCGAACTGAAGAATAGGTTTGCTGTATTAGCACAAGACGCCGGAGAGGATGTAGAAAGAGTATGGGAAACCATTAAGAAAGGGGTCATAGAATCAGCTGAAACAGTCTTTGAAAAAAGTAAGATTATTAAAAAACCATGGTTTAATGAAGAGTTCAAAAAACTTGTTCAAGAAAGAAGACAAACGAAAAAGAAAACTCTCGCAGATAACACGGCGGAGTCAAAGGCAAGATACCAACTCCTAAATAGAGAAGTAAACAAAACACTAAGAAGAGAAAAAAGAAAGTATATAAACAACACTCTATTACGAGCAGAGCAGGACTGCAACCAAAATAACTCTAAAGACTTCTACAGAAGAATTAGGTTTTTCCAAAAAGGTTTTAAACCAAATGTAATAGGTGTGAAAAATCGGAATGGAATAGTAACATGTGAGCCAACTGAAATTTTAAAAACTTGGAAAGAATACTTTGTGAACTATTGAACTGCAATGAAGATGAAGCAAGGAATATTGAAGATGAAGTTTTGGCAGAGGAGGAAGAAGATCAAGGATTTGAAGAAATTCCTTGTGTTGAGCCCACAATACAAGAAATAAAGGATGTTTTAAAAACATTCAAAAATGGCAAAGCTCCTGGTGAAGATGCGATCCCAATAGAATTAATAAAGAATGGAACCGAAGAACTTTTCATACATCTACACAAACTGATTCTACAAGTATGGAAAAGCGAGAAAATGCCAAAAGAGTGGACTGAAGCAGTAATAGTCCCACTGCACAAAAAAGGGGACAAACTAGAATGCAAAAATTATAGAGGTATATCCCTTATAAATACAACATACAAAATACTATCTAAACTTGTCTTAAACAGACTCAAATGCCATGTAGAAGAAATAGTAGGAGACCACCAAGCAGGTTTTATGAAAGGGAGATCAACAACAGACCAAATATTTATTCTAAAACAAATAACCTCAAAGTATTGGGAATACAACAAAGATATATATGTAATGTTTGTCGATTTTAGCAAAGCCTACGACTCAATAAACAGACATAAACTGTGGAAGATGATGAAAAAGTATGGATTACCTAATAAAATAATTCAGTTGGCAAAAATGTGTTTAAACGAATCCAAAGGGAAAGTAAAAATAGGGAAAGAATATACAGATACATTTAATATAAATACTGGAGTGAGACAAGGTGATGGTCTATCTCCATTATTATTCAACATAGCACTAGAAGAAGCTCTCAAGAAAACAAGAAATAGTGAAGGAGGAGCAAGTCTTACTGATAAAATAAACCTTCTAGCATTCGCAGACGATGTAGCCATTATAGCTGAAAACAAAAATAATCTTAAAGTGCTAACAGAAGTACTAATTGAAGAAGCAAGAAAAGTAGGTTTACAAATAAATGAAAACAAAACCAACTACATGAAAATAAGTAGGCAAGATGATGAGGAAGACCACTTGGAAGTATTAAACTATAGGTTCCAGAAAACTAGTATTTTTAAGTATCTGGGAGTGATGATCACAAACAATAATAGAGAAGAAATAGAAATTCAGAGCAGACTCACAGCAGTAGAAAGATCATACTGGAGTTTAGTAAAATTATTCAAAAGCAAACTGCTATCAAAAAACACTAAAATAAGAATGTATAAAACTATAGTGCAACCTGTATTGCTATACGGGTCAGAAACTTTGTCTTTTACCAAAAAATTCCAGAAACGCCTTATTACGCTTGAAAATAAAATTTTGAGAAGAATTTTTGGACCAGTAAAAGAAGGAAATGTATGGAGGATAAGGAAAAATAGAGAGTTAAAAGAATTATATGGTGAACCAGATATTGTGGGAATAGTTAAGAGTAGGAGGTTGAGATGGCTGGGCCATATTAACCGTAGAAGTGAGAGAGAGATGGTAAAGATGGTACTCAGAGGTACACCAGAAGGAAGGAGACCATTAGGAAGACCAAGGATGCGATGGGTTGATGAGGTGACGAAGGACCTGAGAAGAATGGGAGCAGATTTGGAGCTGGCAGAGGATAGAAGAGCTTGGAGGCACATGGTTGGCGAGGCCAAAAACCACCTAGGTTTCCAATGGCCACAGGAGTAAGAGTAAGAGAGTAAGTTACGTTGAGTATATTTTATACGGGTTGAAATTACTAATACGTCACAGAAGTTTTCTTCTGATTTAATGTGGTTTTATTGATTTATGTTGCAATTAATGTCACAATGTGTTAATGTGTACATTTTGGAAACAATACTTGGATTTAAAATTGCTTTAAGATAAATACTTTTATTTTGGATCAATCAAGTTAAAGAGTAATAATGGAAAACTTACATTTATATTTGGAAAATTGATACAAATATTGCTTTTATATTTTATGCAATTATTGATAAACAGTTGTTTATTATCATACATGGTGATAGTTTTATATTGTTCTTGTGTTTGTTAACGTAGTATTTATTAGGTCACATTACTATAAACTAGGGTCTATTGTACAGAGTTTATGTCACTGCCTGGAGTCAAGTAGTAAGCTACCCTGCGTCTCTTTGTGTGCCCTCTGTGTCACTGTCGCACCGGAACCTCACATCACTGAAACTTGGACTTTCATCGCAACTTGGACCTTGCACTTGAGTGATCTGTACAGACGACATTCTGATAAGTGGAAACCATTACATTGTATATATTAGTTGTACATTTTATTGGGTATTATGTCATGGTGTATTTTATGTGTATAGTGTTATCCTTTTCTCTCTCTCTCTTGATCGATCAAAATAGATAACTTTGAAAGTCCAGCTGGCTATTCATAATAAAAATTGAGAATTACTTTGATCTTTGAGGAAAAATACCTTTATTAATTTTCTCAAACTTATATTTGAGTCTATATGTTTTGCAATACCAGAGTCCATACTGCTTAGTAGTTTTACTTGTGTGCTCATTAGAAATCTTATGACTGTATTGAAACCTGGTTTTGTTGACATGGTAAAAGGATTAATATTTGCAAATACAAAGATACTTATTGAATGTTTTTGAATAATTTAGTATACATGTTTATACAACTACCATTAATTTGATTTCAAATGAGATGTAATGTTGACTTTGGTTTTTCATAAGAATTACCAGTTGATGACTTGTTCTGCAATTTGTTTTATGCTAATTATGATAAGCTTAGTAGCATAGTAAATGATATTTACTTTTAGAATAATATTTACTATTTAGTTTTTAAAGATAGTAATATTGAAGCTACAAATATTTATTGTTGGTTTTACTCCTATTTCTAGAACGAATTAAAAACCTTTTGGTGTTTAACAGGGAAGTAATTTACTTACTGTTTGCAAATATAAACAAACTAAGTCATTTCATATACATTATTTAGCCCCTGAGCTGTTCAATCAAATTGTAAGAGAAAATCACTTACTTATTCCGTCGTACAGCTCCTGTGTGAATAGTATATTCAGAACATGTTTCACCGTAAGTACGGCATCCTCAGCTGGTCATCGAGTGAAGATCAATCCACCTAATAGGTTTAGTCACAAGATAAAATTACACAAACACAAAGTACATATACATAATTAATAACATTTAAACTCGCACGGACGAACACTAACGACGGGCCAGTCATGACTGTAACGCATCACTTTGTCTGCAGTACTGTACAGTCATGACTGTAACATGATGCGTTACAGTCATGACTGGCCCGTCGTTAGTGTTCGTCCGTGCGAGTTTAAATGTTATTAATTATGTATATGTACTTTGTGTTTGTGTAATTTTATCTTGTGACTAAACCTATTAGGTGGATTGATCTTCACTCGATGACCAGCTGAGGATGCCGTACTTACGGTGAAACATGTTCTGAATATACTATTCACACAGGAGCTGTACGACGGAATAAGTAAGTGATTTTCTCTTACAAACTAAGTCAATCAGACAATTTAACATAGCAGGCCCTAGTTGTGATTCTAAGCAGGAAACAAATTAACCTTGGGACAGGAAGGAGCCAAGCACTCAAGATATACGATGTTGCCATGGTGAGCTGTCCTCAGAGGTAAAGTTAGGGCGGTTTTATAATAGTACAGTATATTTGGTGGGATATGATGTAGCGGCCAGCCAGATCGCTGGATTTCACTTATATGGACTCTTTTGTTTGGGGTTTCATGAAGGAAAAAGTTTATGTCACAGTTGTTAATCAACTCCGCTGTATAAAATTACTGGAAAAGTTATTGTATACTGTTACGGTTGCTTCAATGAGAAAAAGAGCAAGAGCTTTTTTTAAGGAGGGCTTTTTAAGTAGACTTTGGTGTCTTTGCAGTGTTATTATTGTTTTATCAATAATGATTGTCTTGTAATACAAATAAATAATTGATTTGAACTTTAATGCTACCTTTCTAAAACAGTGCTTTTTTAAAGTGTGATAGTCTGTTATGAAAAAATATTGAGTGTAGTTTTAAGAATCTTATACTTATAATTATATAAAAGCTTGTTAAATTGGAAAGTTCTTGATGTTATTTAACATTTTATATGGTTACTAGCTGTACCCGCCCGCTTCGCCGGTTATAATCACAGAACAAATATTGATTATATAATCGAAATGTGCAGCAAACTATCAGTTTACACTGTACCAAATTTATATCCAATATAGAACAGATGATGTTATATCAGCAGCTCTAATAGCTGAAAGAATTCGAGCATTTTTGCTTCTTCTACCAATATTAGATTTTTTAGGAGGCATGTCATAAAAAGTAAATTGCAAAACAAATAATTATTTATTTTTTATTTTCACGTTTCACCACATGTTTTAATTACCGAGGAAAAAAGGTTAACACCAAATACAGATCACCTGATCAAGTAAAAGTAGTGTGTGCTACCAGGGCCGCCCAGAGACTTTTGGTGGCCCCGGGGCAAAGTTTACCATGTGGCCCCTTCCTTCACTTCAAAATAAATTAATTTAATTACTCTGATTGTCAAATATACTATAATTGATATTTTACTTTTAGCACATTCTACGATATTCTTACCATCTCTTTCGTTAGATTACTATTGTAATTAAGATTCTTGTTCATGGACGTTTTCTCAGGGCTAGCTGCGAAGCTCCGGTAAGTTTTTCTCTAATTGTCATATACTTTTTAAACACTTCCTTAAGTATTACCGCTACAATAACATCAATCTCTTATAACAAAACTGCTATTCTTTAATATTAAATAAATAATAACGAAACAAGCAATGCTACAGTCAGTAGCATAGGCAGTTGCATAGTTGGGCGCAGCAGCTCTTCGATTGCCAGTTGAGGAGCCATCCTCGCCAATGATATTAGCTGTGGGTGAGGGAGGGAGGGGCCAATAAATTTGTATAGGCCACTTGGCTTCGCTAGCTAAAGAGCAAGTGGCCGACTGTTCATGAAGTAAAATAATTTGGCGAGCGCGAACATCTAGTGCTTCAAAAACAGTCAACTGAGAGTTGAGGTTATGTTATTGTTTTCAAAACAAGTTGTAGACCACTGGGTACATAGCTTATTGATGTTGGACATTAAAACATCTAGTTTATATTCGTGATTTTAGTTTGTCTTTGTGCTAAACTTTAAACTATTCAATTTTTATTTAACGGGCATAAAAGGCATTTTGTACCAACTCAATTTTCTCAGCATAAAACATAGTAAAATTTATGTCTGTCAAATTGGATACTATATCATTGATGTACATCACAGTCTACATGTCCGAACAGTGACAGTGGTATTGACACACCCACACACCCATTCACGAACAGTGGTATTGACCCTCCCGCTCAACAATACACGTACAGTGCTTCAATCTTAGTTAATTTCACTTATCACGCAACAAACAATAAATAAATACTGTATTAATGATTGTCAAAAATATAAATGGCTTACTCGTTCGTCAGTGACAGTAAAAAATTATGAAAACTATTTTGATTGGTCTTAGATTTGTTATGTTAATGAATGACAACATTAATAAATTATGCTATTTGTTTGCGAACAACCTGTACGTGGGCATAATTGTTTTAATCAAGAGCTACTCTACTGAATATGTTGAGAATACAACCTTGTTCCTGTTACAGTTTCAGGGTAAATTAAACCAGACAATAAAAGAGTTACAACAAGTTAAATGTCACAAAATATATATTATTCAAAAGGAGTTGTACAAATCTGAACAATGAAGCTGTTTTATCTATTAACGGTGTACTTAAGAGCTCCTCTTTTCATTAAGACCTATGTCATAATATACTGGTAAAATGTCTTTACGAACATCCATGTCATAATAACTAATGAATTTAAAATGTCAAAGGAAACATTACAGTAGAAAGAAAGTAAAAAAAAATTGTATGTACAGTAAACTCTGATTAACCGGTTAAATATGATGGAAGATGAATCCGGATAGTACAGAACATAACAAAATTATAATTTTTAGACAAGATTATTCCACGCAATTCCTCCAGCGATAGCGTAGGACAAGTTGAATGTAATGCATCATACACACATATTGTTGCACATCCGGTAAGGTAGCGGTGATGTTGTTGTATGCATATTTACCAAATTTAAGTGCCTAGAAATCTACTGTAATTTAGTGGTTTCATCGTTAATTTATTCTTTTTATACTGTAAAAATATATAATTTACTTTGCAGTATATTACAATGCTATATTGAAACATTTATAGTCTATTTTAATTGATTTCAATAAAATGTTACCATAAATTACTAGGCCTAAACTTTAACTTTTTGTTCTCTCAAAATCTTTAAATGGAATATGAATCATAGCAAATTAAATTAATTGATAATTATAGTAGTTTACTAGGAAATCCAAAATAACGCATTAAATTACAGAAATATCACTCTATAAAATACATCAATAACAGAATATTTCTTTACTGAACGACAGTAAACAAACAGAATAATGATTGACGATGTCCCCGATCTAACCTTCATGACAATTAATTGAACTCTTCCAGCCCGTTGTTACAACATTGTATATTTTGCCTGCGGGTTTTTTGGGTGCAAAACACAGTTACTACTGAAATACGACTACTATTTCTTAAATTTAGTGCATATATTGAAAAATTAGCTGATCAGTGCCGGGAAAGAGTGCAACGTTACCACGTTCGAACGGAGTGCCGCCGCCTACTACCAGCTTTGAAACCAAGATTGTAAGAACCTTTTCTCATAAAGACTTTTCGACCTTTTTAAAATTTCAGATTTAAAATGTTTTTACTGTAATTTTGTTTGCTTATTTAATTGTGTTGTTCTTAGGCTTCCACTTTTTTTATTACAATTGATTAATTTTCATAATTTAGGCCGCAGGTTACTGATCACTTGTTTTCACATTATATAGATCTATTATTTTGCTACGATGAGTCAAAGGAGTTTCGAAACACCAAATCAAGATTATTTATCTACATAAACAGAATTTGTGAAAAAATACAAAATAAGGATAAAAGCTTAATCAACAAACCACTACAAATACAAATCAATTCGCAATTGCTGTATTATCTTAAGTTTATAATAGTAATATATCATAACTAATGGTTTTGTAAGGATAATAACTTGATCAAGCGATTGATTTTCCTACCACTAAAAGCCAAGATAGAGTTGAATTTAGGACAAGTATAACAATTTTGTTTGAAGTAGTAGCCTATATACTTTTGAAATTAAAGTTAAAAAATAAAACATACAGAAACATTCTTGTCCACTTTGTATTAAACACGTCCAAAAACGGAGTTTTCAGTAATACAAATGTAAAGTTAGTGGGTCTTTTGACATGTTTTATATAAATAGTGTACGAAAACAGGACATCTCATTGAAGTGGCCCACTGTCCACACCACTCAAGTATATTTATATGTTCGCAAACTGGAATTTATATTTTGGTGTGTTCACAAGCTGCATGCTTGTTTGCAAACAAGACAACTGGCAAGGGGTACAGTTGCAATCACACACCAACAGCATATGCTGTCACACCACTATGTCGACCGCTGACAAACTTCAAAGACCAGTGTACAACTTGCTCCAAAAGGCTCCCTGATTGCTATAAAACCAATGGTTTAGTTTAAATGTTTTAAAACTAAAACTGGAAGACTTATCTGGCCTAATATCACTTTTGATATTTTTATACAGGCCTGAATCGTTTCTTATCTAGTAAATTATTAAGTATTTTCTTTTTTGTTGCATGAAATGTGGCCCCCCTGTGAACTAACTCTGTGTGGCCCCGGGGCAATTTGCCCCCTTTGCCCCCCCCTCTGGGCGGCCCTGTGTGCTACACTCTCAAGGTGAAATGTAGAACTACAATAAATCAAAACATTGTACTGTTGTTGTGAGAACTTCAATCTGCTTATCGCATGTGAAACTACATTAAACCACACAGTCATATGTTATTTGTAAACAATTCAGATTCTCCATTTGAATAACATGGGATCTTTAGGAGCCCGTGGGGCGGGACCCTGTGGACGGATCTGCATCAAACTTCACAGAAACCATCTCGGGAGTATACAGGACAACATCCTAAAGGTTTATGGTGATCGGTTGGATGGTTTGGCAGCGCATAAACTTCAAACACACACACACACACACATATATATATATACAAACATCCTCTTTTATAAATATAGATAACCCACTCCAAAATAATAATGTTGCAAAAAATTATAATTTTTTCTGCAAAAACTGCTTTTATAGTTTTTCACTTCATTAACATGTTCCAGGAACTACAATTAAGAAAACCCCTATTTATTTATAATATAATTTTTTTATCTTTAACAATATAATATATATAATTAGTTTCAGTGCCATTAAGTTGAAGAAAACACATATTTTTCTTTAAAAAAGGCACCATAATTTGAAATATTATGTTATTGAACTGTTGTTAATATTTTCTTGCTATTTATTATATGGTTGTTATCTTTTGATTGTTAATTACTATTGTTATTCTATCTTTGTTCTTATATATATATAAGATATATATAGTCACAATATCTGAACCTGCTGTTACCTTAATAGTTTTCCTGTTATTATTTTTGTGCGTTGCCTTGCTGTTGCTGTCATTATTATAATATAGTTATTATTATTATTTATTTTTCGTTTTGTTTGTTTTTTATCACTATTGTAATTTTAAGTATGAATACATGATGTACTGGTGTGCAAATTACCATTATTAGTTTGTTTTTCATGAAACTTGTTCATTTAATGAGACCTGATGGTAAAATTTAGTGTAACATAAGATTTTGGTTTATAATGTAGTCCATCTTGAATTGAAATCTGTTGAATCTTTGTATTGTATTTTCAATGTACAAAATGGTGTAATCCGTAGAAAGAATAAATAAATAAATAAACCATACAACTTTTTATTTGTAACTTTCTACTACTAAAGTATCAAGTTTGTTGAGAAAAAGGTACCAGTCACCCTGTATATTGGCCGCATTACCCACACATACACGTACAGGTACATATGAATTGGTATAGCGTGCTTCACTTCTGCGTGTTTGTCTTCTGTGGTGGTGCCACTGCCGAATTGGGGCCTGTTGAATGACATCCACTTTGATAATTAATTCACAGACTAAGATAGTAAGATTAGAGTTTACCATTTTTAAAATAAAAATCCATAATTGGCTTGGATATTCATTTATGTAAATTCCAAACAACACTGTTAATTTTTAGCCTATCAATTTTTTTACAGGCTAGAGGCTTATTGTTATATTAGTTTCAGTAGAAGTAAGTTGGTGACATTAGTTACTAAAATCTTATTCGAGGTTAGTACCTTATTTGTACCATCTGGTTTTAATACTATTTCACTCTTAAATTTATTTAGTTGTAATATTAATTCAGTTTCTACTATGCAAGTTTTGTACCACAATGATTAATTCTAAGATTTGACATGGGAAACTAGACCTAGCCTGCATATGACAAGTCCTAACCTATCTGATGTAAAAATGCAATGTTTTAGGCTTATTTATTTTAACCCTTTAACGGCTGAGGAATCAGGCAAGCTTAGTACCCCCAGCGCTACATTCGTGTATACACGATTCCCTGCGTAGTGCCGTCAGCGCTACACTCGTGTTAACACGAATGTTGACAGCAGCTGTTTCCTGATATTGTACTGCTTTTACTAGTGACTTATAATGCTATCTTGTGGTGTTATTTAGTACTACGAGAACCGTAACGTATTCTGACATGTGTCTCACTCTCGTGGAATATTTTGTAACTGCTTGAGGAGCATCAGCGATGGAAATAAGCGATTCTCGCCCGTATTGTTTCTCACATGGAGCAGGAACGAGCGATTCTCGACCGTATTGTTTTTATTGGTAACCGTATTGGTTCGCCAACTTCTCGAGAAATATCTTGAGCCTCGTCAAGTTAAGAAGGGTGGCCGTCCATCTGGGGATAACCCGACTAGACTTACAATGAGACATTTCCCCTCTTATATGCCTGCAACTGAAAAAAAGGCAGGACCATGCAGACCTTGTGTTGTATGCAAGTTCACCCAGAGGCGGGAGAAAGAGAGACGTGAAACCAGATACATTTGCGATGAATGCCAAGTAGCGTTATGTGCGGCACCAAGTTTTGCTGAGTTCCACGAACTCAAAAATTACTAAAACCCTCAGAATAAACCATAAAATAGTGTAAATAACGTATATAATTTAAAAGTAGTAAAATAGTGCAAATACAAAAAAATATATCCCTTAACATCCAGCGACGGACATTGCAAATTGATCTGGGTAAGTGTATTATTATTATTATTATTTATATTATTTCACAATTTTATATTAATATTTTAATTTATTAGCATGTTATCTGCAGATTTATATAACTGTTGAACATACTCTTAAAAAACATTGACATAAAATAGTTCATTCATAAGGAAACAAACTTTTGAAGACTGAGCGTCAAAACTCGTAAATTTTACCGCGATTGCTCCGCCGTGGACCGACCACGCCACTCGCATTGAACAGCTCGGCAGTGACGGCGCATCGAAACGTGTTAACACGTCAACAGCAGTTAAGGGGTTAATGGTTATACCTTTCTCACTAAATCATGACATGAAAATGAACAAATGTAAAGATACACAACTGTGAAACTGTCCAGTATTTCCATCCAGTAAAAGGGAAAAAGGG
>JAQJVL010006919.1:0-26531 GCA_035578905.1 Stictocephala bisonia | reverse complement strand
AAAACTAAATCAACTACTAACATATTATCAACTTTACCATTCTCTCACTCATACACTCGTTCGACCCTAATCCCAGACCCCATCCCCAGCTACCATCACAGACTCATCCGTTCAAAAAGAAAGGTTTTCAATGATGCTGTGAACCGAGCCCGACTGTCATATCTCTTTAAATATGGAGAAAGTTTATTCCATTCTCTGCAGGCAGTTACTGAAAATGAATTTGTGTAGAAAGATGTTCTATGAAGAGGAATACGCAATATTGACGAGGCTGAGCGTGTCTCCTTTGCACCAATTTTTGAGTTATATTGAAAGTTTTGAGAGAGGTATTTCGGATTCCCATCATTAAGTACTAAAAACAAAATACTCAATATTTTTAATAATCTAAGGTCGTAATTGTAGTATCTAGTCTATTGTAACTATAAATGTAATAAGGATTACAGCAAGATCAATTAATTAATTTTACTACCATTAGAAGCCAAGAAAATAATGTTTCAGATAATTGATGATTTTTTTTTTAAGTTAAATTTCTAAAATTTATAAATCTTATAGAAAACATTGGTATTGTAATACCGAAACACGTCTGATTGAATTTCATTTTTGATTGGAAACAAAGGTAAAAAATAACATTATGTTAAAGATGTAGTTATTTGTACATTATTGTTCTTTTGCGTATATGTATCCCCCATTGCACTTTTTTCGGGAGGGATTAGATAGTCTTCTTCATTCAATCGGAGAAGCTGGTGTTGAATAGTTATGAAAATTTGATTTTGCTCTGTAACGGGAAATCAACATTACGAAACATCACTAATAAACAAGTACTCAAGATTTTATTTCCATTGGATAGTTTTCAATCTGCTTTACTGTTTTTATTTTTCTTAACATTTTGGTTGCTGGAATTGATGTATATAGTACTTTAAATTTATTAAGGTGCACAAAACTTGAACTGCCGCCATTTTGGCTAGTGTAAACCATTTGAGATCCGGTTTGTCATTGTATTCTACAAACAAAGCCCTTTAATCTAATGTACAACTAGACCTATGCTTCTATTTAAGATTTTCAAGACTTCATCTGAGAGAGATAAAAAACAGAAAATTGCTTAAAAATGTAGATTGTTTTAGTATAATATTGATAGACATAAGAAGTATTTTCTTATCAGTATTCGTTTGAAAGCTGGGAGGCTGTTTCCAGACTTAATTTACAACCTGTTTATGTACTAGGATTAAAGATAACAACAACTGTTACAAGAACAGCAATATTCCTTTTTGATCATTTAAGAAAATTTTAATAGAAATTTTTTAATCAAAGCGAAGAAATACAGTTAAGGTAATTTACAAAAACTCATACAATTCGCAAATGTTTTATTTTTAATTATCTACAAAAGATCACAACCCACATAATTTTAACCCTCATTCATTCTTTATAAATGTGTGCTTGTATTAGTTAATTACTACCAATACATCCTGTATTTTAAAAACATTTTGAATAATTTCTTTATCAAGTTAACTATTATGTAAGTGTTTAATATATCATTATTAATAGAACAAAGAAAACAGATTACACATGAGCATTGCAGAGTAAGTAATAGTTACAGAAAAAAAATTTAAGTACTGTAATTTTTTCTTAAAATTTCTAATAATATGTTAGCTTTTATTCTTATGATATTTTCTTTCAAAGTACGGTATCTTGGTTTACATATTTTGCTACCTGATATAACAAAGCATCTCAACAAACCACCAGCATATATTTTACAACTATATTATTGTTATTATATTTTAATTTGTTTGGTTGTCTGGTTCAAAATCCAGTGTTTGGTTACTTAATAAATAACAATGCTACATTTTTATTTCTAAACCATTAACAATTAATTGGTTCACGTAAAAAAATAACTTAGATGATGTACTTTAGATAACCCGGAACTTTGGATAGCCACATTCTGGATAAATGAGTCCACTGTATATTAACTAGCAAACCATTGACAGAGACAGAAATAATATGCTTTATCAATTCTTTGATACTGACTGGGATCAAAATGAGAATATGAAGCTGGATAATTCCATGATAACTCAACAATAAACAAACGATGTAGCAAATAGACTAAAACGTAAAGTATAGGTACTGTCAGAGTGAAGAAACCTCTCAAACAAAGAAAATTAAAGAAATATTAATAAGTACAAATACGTTTAGTATTGATGTATAAAAATTTAATAATATAAAAACAGTATACACCAAATTTCAAAATGGTAGAACAAATGGGCTACTAATTAATAATAAATTTATTTTAATCTCTAACATTTTTTAAATTAAAATATCTATTACCACACAAATAGATCAAAGTGAAAGGGTTAAAAACCATAATTCTCATTTAAAACAAAATCCAAACAAAATTTACTAATAATTGATATGATGGAACATGTAATAAAGGAAAAGTCGCCTTTCATAAAAAATTTACATTACACGATTGAAAAAAAATCAATAAATAACTTATTTACTAAAGTGAGTATTATTTACTTACATTTTAAAAATTATACATCTTGTACTTTCCACAGCTAATTTTATAATTCTTAAATATTCATACATCACCCAACAATAATTAAAGTGCTTTTAATTATTTTTTATTTATTATGAGTAGAAAAATTAACTGATAAATATTTATATAAAATTATAAAGGATGATAGGAGCTCAAAGGCTAAAATTAAAACAATTCATATATGAGAGTGGTCTATTTAACTTGTTAAGTAAATTACATTTAAACTGGAATGACGTACAAATCTGATATTTTTACAAGTATTTGCAATGTACTCACAAACAATGTTTGGCAGCACATAAACAGTTTTAGCGTTAACGGTATAAGTGAAAAAATTTTCATTAAAAAAAATGAGGATTTCAAACTCTAAATGGTTTCACTTTTACATATGAGATTTTAATTGTTGATCTAACCACAAAGCGATAAAAAAGTAGTTTATTGTCAAAATTAAAGTTATGACATGCTCCTCTTGTTGTTTCTTGAATACAGAGAAGATACATAATACAATAATAAAAATAATATCATAAGATACAAATCACAACATTCAACTGTCAAATAAAACTGCAAGCAATTCATTCTTTTGGCCTCTAACAATGAAAGATTTATATTTTATCAAACAATAATGATACAGTAGAACCTCTTTAATCCGAATGCCACCATGAGAAATAAAAGAAATGTGCATTTTCATATCTTCATTGATTCAGAAGAAAATGTCTGACTATTTTCCATAATTTATGTGATTACTGTAGTATTATTTTCCAGTTTTTATATAAATATTTACCAGGTTCAATAGTATATATGACAATAATACGTACAAATATATATGATAAGCAGTATAATTTATACTTACTGTGTTTAATGTTTATACTGTATGTACGTTGTTGAATAAACAATAAAACCTTTTACTCTGTAAAGTGTTTCTCTCTTTTCTTTAAACCTTAGGTATGATCAAATTTAGCCATATTTTAATTTTTTATGTAAAAATAACAATATATGTTCTGTAATCCAAATGATTTGATAATCCAAACACCCCTGGTTTTAATTAGTTCAGATTAAAGAGGTTCTACTGTAGGTATATAGACAATCTAACAAAAAATGTCTTTTAAATACCACTGATCTCTTCTTATTCTCAAATAAAGATTTAAATTATTGACAAATTTTAAACAGTGGTTGTATTTAATGAACTCGTTTTTGCTGCAGTTAATGATGTCCTTTATTTTATTTTGCTTAAATAAGTTATGGACAATTAATGCCTATCCAGCTTAATCTGCCGCCTTCCATTAACAAATAAAACACTGTCAATAAAAATAACAAAATGTTTAAGTACTGATACTTACAGACTTGAAAGAACGCTCGTTCGCCGGCATTCTACAGGCCATATTGTAGCGGGCACACCGGGCTAGTAAGTCGCATGATTATGATGTTGTTATTAAATATTTTCTATATAACGAATTTTTTTACAGATAGCAACACTTTCTTAAATTGATACATTGTTTAACAAATCACTGATTGTTTTTTAATTAATTTGCGAAAATCAACCTTGTACAACTTTACTACTTATTTTTCCCCTGAACATTTTTATATCTATATTATTAAAGCATGTCGTGAAAAAACTCCCTAGTCAACTATGTTAAAGAACACGTCATGTTAGCATAACAATTTAATATTATAATATTACTCAAAAATAACTTACTGTGTTTATGAAGGAACATTACGTGAACATTTCAGTTCCACATAAACATATGAGGGTTTACAGTTGAAATACACATAAAGTGCTTTATTTTACTTAGAAATAAAACGTTTTGTACGTTTATAAACAAAACTGTAAAATATTAGTTTGTGTTTAATTTTAAATGTGTACTACATAAATTCGTTACGTCACATATGTTAGTTGTCGTAATAAACATTAAAACACCTTCATTATTTTTTATACTTCATGTGATGTATGGCTGTACGCTGGACGAACCCGCGTTCATTCAAGACTGTAACTATCAGTAGCTATAACATTATAAAATTTCTTCATTGCAAACTTAATTCACAATAGATGCTGTTTAACAAATACAAAATGAATAATTAATGAATGATGAATAAGTAATGAACAATTATTAAAACTAGTCAGTTAACCCATTGCCATGCCAGTTTTCAAATGGCTTGCGGCACCCAGGTATTCCTTTTTTTTCAAAAATTTGTAATCATGTTTATAAAACATTCTCAACTGAATACTACTAATCCTTTAGTATGAAACTTTGGCATGGAAACACCGAAGACTAAAGCTATCTTTTTATATGTATATGTGATCATATATTACAACTCTTCGTGAGCATATGCTGATTATATATCCTTTCTTCGAGCGAGGTGTGTGCGTATATATACACACAGTGTTTTTAGCTCAACAAGCGTTTGCAGGGAATACCCGTTATATGAAATTTGAGTTTGTTTGAGCCTCACCCTGCCTCCCAAGGTCACACACACAATTCGTTATTAGTCATACTACACCCTCCATCCAATAGTATTGCTGACTCCCCCTTCCCAACCCTCCCCTCTCTCTCTAAAACTTGTGTCATTGTTAGTTCAGTGTCCAGGGTGTTCTGCATTCCGCGCCGCACACTTTGTTTACTTAGACACGAGTTACTTTGGCTTATGCATTTGATTTGTTTTGTTTATTTTATTTATGTAGTTTAGTCGTTTTAATTTAGCAAAACCTGCCAGGAAAAGCCTCACTTGCATCCAGAAATCTGCTTTGAGGCATACTATACTAAAGAGAAATATGCTTGAATACACTTGTAATATCATGTTTAGTCATTAGATTATACAATCTAATGAAATTAACAATTAATTAGTATTTTATTTCGATCTTACCTAACAACTGATTTTGGTAGAACAAGCTAATGACGGGTAAAAACACACAAAAAAATTTCCCTTAGAGCTAATGGCATGTATATATGCAAGTATTACTTTTGGAAAAAAATTTAAAAAAAATCTGTTGGCCAAATATTAGTTCATTTTGCATATAATAGTAAATTTTAAAGCATAATATTATATATTGATAAAAAATTTAGCAGTGACCCAACCAAGTTTCATATATGCTTACATTATGAATATAAATTATCTAGCAAAGGGTTAATTATATTTTATAGTAAAAAATATAAATATAAAAAAGGAAGCATAAAAAACAAATATAAATATAAATTTAATAAGAAATGTTATTTTGTGCAAGTTTTAGTTAAAAAAACATTTGTCCTAACATTATGTTTTATAAACATTTACAATAGGTTTACCTATGTAAAAAATAAAAATAAAAAATAACATTATAATAAAATAATAAACATTATAAATTATACTAAAGAACATATTGTCCTACGTGTTTTTGAAGATGACCGTCAACAGAACTTTCCCATCTGACTCAATCCAATCACTAATTCCTCCCATCTACATTTTTAATATCAACCCATCGTCATTTATAATTAGACCTATTTCACTGCTCCTCAAGCGGCGATCACTGTACGCGCCAACCATGTTTGCATACTAACTTTTACTTTTCAACATAAACAAACAAAACTAGTTATAACCAGCTGTGGTTGGAAAAATATCAGCACCAAGCAGCAGGAATGCCAACACAAAACGTGGAATAGTTATGTCAATAGACATGGTCTGTTTTATTCTGCTATCTGGCCGCAAATCTATGAATGAAGTTGGTAAAGTATAACCGCACATAAGCGAGTCCCGTCACAGAATGATTGGGTCCACGTTTAAGGCGGCAAGAAGGTCTCATCAGGGAATGGCAGTGGGTTAATTGATTTGGTTAAATTATAACTTCTCTGGTCAACATGTAATTACTATGATTGCATTACCATGCTTTCAATTTTAAGAATGTTTCAAAGGAATTTTCCGTAAACAATTGACATAAATAACTTGCTTGAAATTCATTTTAGACATTTTAGATTTCTACCCAAATAATAAATGCCAAATTAATAGTTAAACTGGGTTGAACATTTCTAATCACAGAAAAACAATGAAAAAATATGGTACAGTTGTATTTTAATTGAAGTTTTGCTGTCTTTTTGGTACTCTTTGGAATTAGTATCTCATAACAGAATTCAATATTTGGGTTAGAATGTGGAAAAAATAAAAACTTTTTCTCAGGGTCCACTCAAAACCTTTGTTGCAACAATAGATATAAAAACAAAATTGAGAGTGACTACATAATAAATGGAATAGTATATGTAAATATATCAAAAACAATTATCATAATAATGCAACATATTAACCATTAATAATTTTAAACTTTATACAAGTTGATTTAATATAATGCAGAGTAAGTTTTACACAAATGTACGTTAAACTAAGTACATGATAAAAATTGATTAGAACATAATAAACATGGCTTATATTAATTGAATATAATATAATGGTACACAAACACACATTGATAAAGCTTTTGTTTGTTATATAAATTTTACAAAAAATAACAAAAAACTCTGTAACAAAAAGTTAAATAAGTAGTTTATTTTCTTACAGCTATTTACACAAATAAATCACATAAAAAGTAGGTAGATAATAATTTATATTCCCGGCAAAATATGGCAAGAAAAAAATATTGCCTTGTTTCAGTTTATAACAGTTTCATCAGGAATAGTATTCTTGTCTTTATTTAAATTTCATTATATAGTAGCCCCGACATTTGTTCATAACAAACTTATTATACTTACCAAATTACTTCACTCATTTACCAAAGCTTGGGGACAATTTCCAAAGTTAAACAGAATAAATGATCACAGAATATATTAAATTACTTGAGTTATTTACAGAAGTAAATATACAAACACCACGACTGAGGGTTATATACAAGTTAGTTAGATGGCAGACGCTATCGTTCTGGCGTGTAGAGATCAGCAATGTCCTTACTGGGCACACACTTCACCCTGGGAGCCATCACCAGGCCACACTGCATCCCTACTGCCAGCCACGTGAAACTGGTGTAATTAGGATTCCACGCCACCTGTAAACACCAGGCATGCTTGTGTTAAATTCAAAGTGTCCAAACTATTAGGATTATTTTGAGTTAATATTTATCAAAAATATGAACACACACATTTAACCCTTTCAGTGCCAATGTCCAGTTAAGTCAGGCATTTTAAAACGTGCTAGAAATGCAAATATCCTGTGGAGTCGGATGTTTAAAAATGTACCAAAAGTGAAAACGTCCAGTTAAACTGGACGTTTACAAATAGCTTTGTAAATAATCAGAAAATGTGTATACTTCCAAATATATTGAGCCTGCTCAAGACAAACTGGTTTTTCATTTCACATACATTTTTTCTCATAAAAACAAATAATAACCATTTCTATGATGACATTACTCTTGCTGCGGTTGCTGATGCTTGCGCAACGATTTCGTACCAACAACTGATAAGTATAAGTAAGACTTTTTGGTTTTTGAAGATAGAAACATAAAACTTCACAAGTATATAAATTATGTTTTGAATGAAATATAAAGATGTGTGGCAACAATATTTATAATACTGAAAAATACATCTGAAACAAAAAGAAAAAAAATTGGAAAAAATTGTTGGTGAATACTTAAAAAAACTTATTATTTACAATGCATGTTAAGCCTTCGTTATCTAGCTACAACATTGTGTAAAAATGTTTATTCTGACCCATAAAATAAAAAAATAGTGTTTTCCCTAATCCTTAAAAATCTAGTGAAAATGCTATAGCACTTTTGGATACACTGAATGTAAAAATGAGAGGCACTTTTGTAACACCTTTCCAAAAAATTGCCAACACTGAAAGGGTTAAACAGATCTTATAACAAAACAAGAAAAAGATGCAATAAGAAAATGTAAATCTCAAAATAGACTTTAATAAGATTCAATCATAATCTAACAACTTAGGCTTAAGCGGGTCGGTGTCACAAGTAGAATCTATATTTTCCGGTGACAACTGCGTCAATGTGTTATCTACACTATTTTCAAGATAACCATATATTTCGCCCATGTTGTGATGTCGCATCTTCAGTCGTATCACTGAAACTCAGGAAATAAATAGTGTAGATAGCACCTTGACGCGGGTGTTACCAGAAAATATAGATTCTAGTTGAGATTCATTCGTATTGAAATAAGCATAATGGAGTTTTTATCATATTCATATTCATAAATCTTTATTCGTGTGTTTGCACATACGATACAATGAATAGTGTCCAGATTTTTATGTCTAAAGGTTCTAAATTACAATATAAGTTACATTGATTCAATTACTGCAGTCAATGAAAACAATAAAATATTAATTAAATAATTAACTAATAATAACCAACTATTAATTCACAACAATAAAAATTACTAAATAAAATAATTTATTTTAGTACATTAAAATAATAAAACACACTTTATTCATGGAAAATTGTTTATTAAAGAGAGGTGGAAAGTTCCTCAAACGAGTACAGAGCTTTTCTCATTAAATAATCTTTTAATCTTTTTTCATAATTATGACCATTTTCAGTTTTTATATTTTTTGGTATATATTTTAAAAAATTTTTTCCTTTATAAGTGGGGGTTTTTTTTTTTAACTTCAGTCTGTGAGTCTGGTTAAAGATATTTTTTGATCTTGTAATATGAGTAGTACTAGTAGTGATAATTCATTTTTAGTTAAAAGAATACACTCAAAAACATATTGTCTGTAAACAGTAAAAATGTTTAAGTTTTTAAAATAAATGGTCTTTGGCAGAATCATCATGTTTTAATTTAAGCATTATTCTGATACACCTTTTTTGTTGTTTTAAAATACTATCCAAGTTAGTTTTAGTCGTTGAGCCATACAGGAAAATACCAAAGAAATGTGTGAGTGCACATGGGCAAAATATATATTTTTTAAGGTTTTTAGGTCGCATTAGAGGCTCATTCTTGATAGTGCATAAACTCCAGAATTGATCTTAACCAAGAGGTTATGCACGTGTTCATTCCAATTTAGATGCTGATCCACTGTTAATCCCAAAAAATTTGTGCTAATTTTCTTTTTAATTTGATGTGAATCATAAGTTATAATGGGTTCCTTTGAAGTTTTATTTTGAGGTGTTTTAAAATGAAAAAAGTTAGTCTTTTGCGTGTTTAGAAGTAAATTTAGAGCTTTCAAATAACCTCCAATGTTGTTTAACTCCACAGATGCACAAATTTCTACTTCTTCTAGAGAGCCTGATGATGCCACTAAATTTCCATCATCGGCATACAGGCATAGTTTATTGTCCAACTCATGTGCTAGTACCTTAGCAATCCCCTCCAGGTAACATAGAAAAAGCAATGGACCTAAAATTAATCCTTGAGGTACACCAAATTTTAGAGTATTATAATGGGACGAGGTTCTAATTATTCTATTATTTTTTAATACACTTGTAATTTCCACATATTGATATCTGTCAGAAAGGTAAGACCGGAACCAACTAAGAGCATTTCTTTCTACACCTAGGATTTCTAATTTTTCTATTAGTTTTGATGATTAACACTATCAAATGCCTTGGAAATGTCCATAAACTCTCAAAGTGTATGCTTTCCTTTGTCTACTGAATCAATAATTTTTTTCTATAAACGATATGGCGGCACTCATAACAGATCTCCCAGGCCGGAATACATGTTGGCTTTGATCTAACAAATAATTTGTTTCTAAAAATTCTGTAAATTGTAGGTGTACCACTTTTTCATAAATTTTGGAAATTGTTGGCAGCATAGATATTGGGCGATATTTAAGAACGTTCTTTCTATCACCTTTTTTATGTAATGGTATTATTTTTGCTTTTTTTTAATTGGAGTGGAAAAATCCCAGAAACAAATGACGAATTTATCAAGTGACACAGAATTACACTTAAACTGGAGTAATAATGAATAACTAATTAGAAAACAAATCGTTTTAAGTGGTCACAGGATCAATACAGGACCTGTATTGATGGATGGAAAAGAAATAAAAAAACCAATGACATCCTATAAATATTTGGGAATCACTCTCAATGACAATTGAAAGTGGAACTTATTATTAACCTTATTATTGACATATAGAAACCTTGGTAATGAAAGGAAGAAAGATGTAACAAGACAAGCATTACATTTTCTACTAACTAAAACATTTACAACTACATCTTAGCAACTTATGGAACAATTAATTGGTTGGGATAGATCATAGTACAACGATTTATCTTTTTACAGATTGGATAGTAAATTCAATTGTCTAGAGATTGGATAGTAAATTCAATTGTCTAGAGATTGGATAGTAAAAACAGCTTATTCTTTTTACAGCCAAAATTAACACCATAGCAAAAGGACAAAATGGTTATAAAAGTATATTATTATTCAATGGAAAAAAAATTATAAGTTTAGTTAGCTCTTTTGAACTCTGTAAACTTAAGATATATTTGTATCATTTTAAAATAAAATCTAATAAGAACTGTACTGGTTTGGTAAAAACTTGTTGTTATTAATTCAAACAAGTTTATATAACCAACTTGATACATTAATCTTAGAACTTAGGCTTAAGCGGCCGGTGTCATTACTAGAATCTACAGTTTCCGGTGACAACCGCGTCAAGGTACTATCTACAATATTTACAAGATGACCAGACATTTCGCCCATACTGTGATGTGGCATCCTCAGTGGTTTCTCTGAGACTGAAATCGGCGAGTGGTTTCTCTGAGACTTCCAGCATTTATAACAAGTGGTGGGGTGGGGACTGGTTGGCAGGTATGTTGGAGGGGGGCGAGGCACTACCGATATTGGCCGAAAAATCAATATGGCTGACTCTTCCATTTTATTTCAATTTACTTAAAATGGGTTCCCATGTCTTTGGCAGCCGTATACTATCATCCTTATTAAAAGTATTTCTTCTTTTATATATTTCTATGGCTTCCCTTACGATTCTCGGGTAGTAATGTGGGATGCTGGCAAGGACTTTAGTTTTGTCAAATAAAATTCCATGATTACTTTTTGTGCTATGTTCAGCAACTGCAGACTTTTCCGTATCTTCATTCTTAGTATGCCTTATATGTTCCTTAATCCTTGTGGAAATTAACCTCTTGGTTTCCCCTATGTAGACTGACCCGCAACTACAAGGTATTTCATATACTCCAGGCATAGCTAGTGGAATTTTATCTTTGACTGGCCTCAGAAAATTCTTTAATCTATTCGGTGGCTTGTAAATGGTTTTTATATTTTCTTTACTTAATAGCCTGCCAATCTTTTCCGTTGTTCCCTTTATGTAAGGTAGATACGCCTTTTTTGAGGTATCCTTATCTTGTCTTGTATCTATTCTATTGTCTTGTTCTTTCCTCTTCAACTGTTTTCCAATAGTATTATTGATTTCTCTAACTGAATATCCATTCCGTTTTAATATTGAATGTACTATTTGTCTTTCTTTCTTCCAACTATTTTGGTCTGAAATGTGAATGGCTCGATTGATTTAAGTGTTTAAAACTGCATTCTTCTGTGCCGGATGATGATGGGAAGCAGCATTTAGATATCTATTGGTATGTTTAGGTTTCCGGTAAACCGAGTGGCCTATTCGTCCATCTCTTCTTCTCAAAGTTAAAACGTCAAGGAAAGGCAGACTTCCGTTATTCTCGATTTCCATTGTGAACTTGATATTAGAGTGAATAGAATTGATTGATAGAGTGATTAGAATTGATATGGTGCAGAAAATCATCCAATCTCTCTCTACCATGTGGCCACACAGCCCAAACATCATCTACATATCGATACCATGCCTTTGGTTTTAAATCAGACGTTTCAAGAGCCTTCTTTTCAAATATTTCCATATAAAGATTAGCTCCAACTGGTGATAGAGGTGATCCCATAGCTGCCCCCTCAGTTTGTTCATAGAACTTCCCATTGAAGAAGAAATAAGTTGATGTGAGGCATAGTTCAGCTAGCTCTGCTAAATCGTTGTTAAGAATTTCCTTGATTATTTCGATTGTTTCAGGTACTGGAACCTTAGTGGATAATGATTCTACATCAAAACTTACTAGTATGTCAGTATCTTGCAACTTCTGTTGGCTGATAAAATGTCTAGAATCTCTAACAAATGACTCAGTTTTTCCTACAACTTCACTTAGTTGTTTAGATATGAACTTGGCTAAATTATAAGTAGGTGATCCTAAGGAAGTTACTATAGGTCTCATCGGTATATTTTCTTTGTGTATCTTAGGTAATCCGTACAATAGTGGTGGCCTAGGGTCAGAATTTATTAATTGTCCTTTTATCTTATTGTTAAAATTAGGATTTGACTTAACCAATTTTGATACACTCGAAGCAATTCTTTTGGTCGGATTTCTTACTAATTTATATGGACCGTTATTAATCATATCTTTCATTTTGACTTTATAATCTTCCGTCTTCATAATTACTGTTGCATTTCCTTTATCTGATGGTATAACTATTCTTGAGTCATCTTCTTTCAAAGCCTTCAATGCAACTTTTTCATCCCTAGAGAGATTAGATTTTGGCGGCCGAGCTTTCCTGAGCACCACTGATACATCCTATCTAATCTCTTCAGCTTTTTCCGATAGTAAATCCTTTATCACTTCTTCTACAGAGCAAATAATTTCTTCAGCTGGAATTTTATTAGGCGCTACTGCATAGTTGAATCCTTTCATAAGTAAAGAAGTTGTGGGTTGATCTAAGGTATCTTCAGTTAAATTAATTATAATTTTGCTAACGCCCCCCTCTCCAGCATACCTGCCAACCAGTCCTCACCCCACCACTTGTTATAAAAGCTGGAAGGTCACTCGCCGATTTCAGTCTCAGAGAAACCACTGAGGATGCCACATCACAGTATGGGCGAAACGTCTGGTCATCTTGTAAATATTGTAGATAGTACCTTGACGCGGTTGTCACCGGAAACTGTAGATTCTAGTAACTTGTTACATTGAACAAGTAAAAAAAAATATGTTTTCCATTTTTAAAAATATTTTTTTTAATTCATTTTTATACTATTTTCTTTATAGTTATTTGAACCAAATAACTATATTTAAACAAGTTCAGGGTGTCTACTAATTTTAAGAAACTAAATTCAAGGAATTTTCCAGGAAAATTCAAGGATTTTTTAGGAGAAATTTTAGAGGTTTCAAAATAAAGTTGTAGCGACATTTTCAGAAACTAAGCAACTCCATTAGCAAACTGCATAATTTATAATGGAACATTTTTATGATATAAATATTTATGGTAATGTATAGAGAATTATAATTTTTAATTATGTTGCCACAAGGCCACAAAGGAACAATATCAAGAGAAAACAATTTATTTTACAGTTTTTTTAATATTGCTAGAACCAAGGCAATAGTGTACAGAATTACAGGTAAACTTTAAAATATTAAAGAGATAGCAGTCAAAGGTCAATACTTTATCATTTTAAAACATGGCTGAAACAAATAATAAAAGGACATAAAAAAACTTGATGTAGGAACTTTCTTAATAAATACAAAAGTAGCAACTAACAGAAAAGTGGTAATACATTTAATCAGTTTGGTAATTACTGGTGTACATTTAACTATCATATAATATGGACAAAATATAATGTATCTACATTGTACAAGAATACTGCCCAACAACTGTAATTAAAACTTGAAAATCATCTTTCATACTGAAACTGTACTGACTACATATTATATTATACATGACCAAAAAAAGACAATAACAAAAATTGAGACAATTTGGAACAAAATCAACTAGCAGGTAATTAAAAGACAAACTAAGTTAAACAATCAAAAACATTATACAACCAAACAATTGAAATGATCAATGGTGGCAATTAAACAAGATATCAGATAATAACAACTAAATTCAATATCTTACATCAAGATAAACAATAATGGAACACAATATCACATATGAATATTAATAAAGGAAAAAGAACAATTAATTGGCAACTTTTTTAGCAAAATTAAATTGTACAACAGTAAAAACAGACACTTTGGTCAGGTGAATGTACAAAAATATTGATAAATACAAGTAACTTTTTAAGCACAAAAAAAATTGCTTTCAGTCTTAAAAAGAAGCTCAAAAAAGATATAAAAAAAGGAAAATTTTTTTTATTAACTTATATGAAAATTTTCTAAAACTAGATTGACCTAAACTGACCAGTAACTCAGCATATTCTACCTGCAGACTATGCAAAAAGTAGAGATGTAGCATATGATGATAATTCTTCACAAGTTTTTTTTTTACACAAGCAAAAAGTACGGGGTATTTATGCAGTTTCTTGCCACCAAACAAATTTGGAACATTTTGCTTGAAATGGATCTAGAATTGGCTGTATTTTTTTTCACAAGATATGCTTTTTATTCTGCGGAAATAACGTATTTTACCGAAAAATTCGAAAAAACCAATAACTTCTAGTATTTTTGTCATATTTCTGTTAATTTAAATGGTAATTTAATCATCTTTTTTTATTTTGATGTGTTTTTTTGCGCTGAATACAAATTTGAAAACTATTTTGGTCTATTACAAATATTTCTCGAGAAATACCGGAAAAACTACTATCGCGGCGGATCACGATTAGCGGCTATTACGTGATCATTATATACAACAACTATTAATCACAAAAACCGAATTCACCTATATTCCCGCCGGAGTGCTGGCGTGCAGGCAGTCACGGAGGCCAAACTCCCGAATTTAACGCAAATTACGAATTTGTGTTGAGAAAATAGACAACTAGGATAAGTTAGGTTGTCAGTAAAAAATGCATTTTTCGAACTGAAAAAAATAATTTTACTACAAAACCAGTTATATATTTGAGTTCAGCATAAAAAAACACGAGAAATGAAAAAAAAGTCGAAAAATAACGATTTTTAAAAATTTGGTTTTTCATTATTAGATAAAAAAATAGTTTTTCTACTTTTCAGTAAAAAACGAGTTTTCCACGGATGAAATCAAACTCAAGACATATAAACTCATTTTTCACCACTTTTTGACATGAAATCGTATTTTCAGAGGTGGCAAGAAAGTGTTTAATATACACACTAACTAACCTAGTCTACAAGTTGCAAAATTAAACCTTACCTGCAATTCAGTCAATCACCATCAAAATAGATTCAGTTCATACCAAAACAGTTTAACGTATGTTCTTTGTTAGGGAGTATTTATTACGTGCCATATCAATGTTAGATATAGAATAAAATTATCAGCATTCTCGATTTTAGTACTGCTCCTATTGACCAGACCATAACCTATAAGATTTGTTCACTAAAATTCAGACTGCACAATACACATGAACTTGTCTCCCAAATGGTAAATAACAGAAGAAAAGAACAAATGGCGGGTGGGTGAGCCAGTGACAGTAGGTACAACTGAGACTTATTCAATATAATTAAATAATGCATATTAGCACTTAATCCTGATCCGCCGCTCCCATTCTGCGTTGAATGCGAGTGTCTACTGTCTAGAGAGTACTGTCTTCAAGTGCCGTCGTCTGCTGACTTGAGGTGACCAAATCTCAAATGATGACGCATGCGTTGAAACGAAACTACAATGGCGTATTTGTTTTCTATTTAAAATATCTATTTATTCATAACTTCCTCGTTCACTAATAATATTGCTGTTCTTTGTTGGAATTGTATGTAGTCGTAGCTACAAAGGAACTGTTTAGTGACGATGTATATCGCATCGCCATTTGCCATCATCATACTAATTAAAATGAAAATGACAAATCCATTGGTTCCAAATTCCCAGTCGTGCAGCTGGGCGGGCAGGGCAGTGGCTAGCGCCTGCGTACAAGCCAGTCAAGCCACCCTTCCTTCCTCACTTCTCAACACGAGAGCGCGAGGTACAGTTAATGCCTTTCAAAACAGTAATCTCTCATATAATCTACGCACAGTGCCGTGATATAGACTTTATACAGGCTGTACCCAGTAGAGCCGAAACGGGGATGTTGGCGCGAGGTGAGACCTGTTTTCACTTTTTAAATTTTCCCCTCCGCGGTCCAACTTAACTCGAAATCCCGGATTTTTCCCGGTTTTTCAAGGGCAAATTGAATTCCTGAAAATATCCCGGTTTTTCCCGATTTCCCGGTTAGTAGACACTCTGAAGTATACATAGCAAACACAACTCATTAAGTGATATAAAATTGAGAATATAAAACCTACAAAAACACAGGGACTATAAACACAGCTTTTTTTAAAAAATATCGTAATTGACAAAGTTACGATACCACGTACATGTATGGGTGGGTGGGTGGGTCAATACCACTGTATGTGTATAGGTGGGTGGGTAGGTCAATACCACTGTATGTGTATGGCTGGGCGGGTGGGTCAATACCACTGTACGTGTATGAGTGGGTGGGTGGGTCAAGAAGGTTGTGTAGTCTGCATCTAACCTTCTAAACGTATACAGCTGAGCATAATGCCAGTTCATTGCCACTTTAGCTTGTTCTGTTCATCTGTGTGATTTTTTGGCTAGTATTTTTTTGTTCTCTTGATGTTTTTTATGAAGGGAGATTTGAATGAACTACCTCTGTAGAGGAGTTGATTCCACTCGGTTTCTGGGTGTGTACCTTGACAGAGGTTTGACTTAATGTTGATTAAGTCTGCTTGAAGATTACTTCGGGTATTCTTGGTAAAGGCGACCCCCCGTAGTAGTATAATGCTAATATAAAAATATTCAAGTTTTTAGTTCAATATTTAGTTTTAGTTCAAAATCTAGTTTTGATAAATTATGACATTTTAGTGTTGAATCCAAATTTGAAGGTGCAAATGTCATTTTCTTTACTTATAACAAAGATAACTTACTTTATTAACAGATAATATTGGGTACTGGTCCATACAGTCACTACTACAAGCAGAGGATGGCCTGATTGTTTCCGTTACCTCTTCCATCTGAAACATTTAAAAACAAAAATTGTACTCAAATTTTTACTTTAAAATGTATATAAATTGAGTATTGTGAGTATTTGAAGTTCCGCCTGAACTCAAGCCAAATCTGATTTAACTCGAACTTGCAAGAATTTAAGCCATTTTGACCCTGAGCTCAAGCTTAGTAGAAAATATTATTTTTTCAAAATACTTTAAAATACTCTCTTAATATTTCTAAGAACGGTCATTACTTCTTTCTAATGTGATTTCCCATGAACTATAATTTTACATATATTCTTAAATATTGTCTGATAAGGTTATGGAATTCTCAGCTTGAAACATGAGCAAAATAATTTTTTTAACTATTAATAAATTTTATTAGTTTATTAATAAGATGAACCTAGAATATAACTTTTGCTAAACTGAGGAAGGTGCCAGTGGTACTGAAAATTTGTGTTACGAATGTATTCATATTTATTTTTCAAGGTAAGTTTGAAAGACTGATGCTCTACAGTCTTATTTTATAAATATAACTTGAAATGATTTTGTGTTTATCAGGATAATTTATTTATTTTTTAATAACGACAAATAATAAAAGAAACAAACTCGTATCAACCTTAACAATTGACTAGTTACTTAACACTTGAAATTAGGAAAACACATGTTTTCAATTATTTACAACATACAAACTAGATTGAGGTATTTTTGTATTGCATAGTATTTTCACTATTCTGTTACTACAGTAGAGCGCCGATTATCCGAACGTCGGTCATCCGAACCGTCGGTTATCCGAACGCCCTAATATGTATTTACTGTAATTCATATTTTGAACGTGATTCTCAAGTACGTAATTCAAATTCACGCGCCAATCGAAACTCCCCCTGCGCCGGTGTCGTTTACTGTATGCAGCGCTTAAATACGTCTGCCGCTTACGGCCTACGTGACTCAGCGCTCGTAGTATAGTCACTAGGCAGTGGCTTGTGAGCCTTTGCCGGGAACGGTTCGTAGTGCTGTTGTGCTGTTTGTTGTGACGTTTGGTTCGAGACAGTTCTGTTGCAATGTCTTCAAAAAGGAAACGCGTTGTTCTAAGTGTGTCGGATAAACTTACTATAATAAAGCGATTGAAAAGTGGTTCTAGTGGAGCAAGTTTAGCTCAAGAATATGGTGTTGGTAAAGCAACAATTTCAGAAATAAAAAAGAAGAGCGATTCTATCTTGAAATTTGCGTGTGTGCTTGACAGTGCTGATGGAAGCTTGAACAGAAAAACAATGAAAACTGCCAAAAACCAAGATTTGGACACAGCAGTTTATACTTGGTTCATGCAGGTACGTGGTCAAGGACAGCCTATAAGTGGCCCTTTAATATGCGAAAAAGCGCTTGAAATGAACAATAAGCTCGGTGGTGATGCTGATTTTAAAGCTTCTACTGGGTGGCTGAAGCGTTTTAAATCTCGCCATGGAATACGAGAAATAGATATTCAAGGGGAAAAATTGTCTGCTGATGTTGCAGCAGCTGAAAGTTTTAAAATTTCATTTAAAAATTTGATAGAAAAAGAGGCTTTTAACCCTGACAATGTTTAACGCCGATGAAACTGGCCTTTACTGGAAAAAGATGCTGACGAAATCTCTAGTTTCTAAAAATGAAATGTCAGCACCTGGATTCAAAGCTAGCAAATCCCGCATAACTGCAATGGTGTGCGCAAATATAACGGGAAGCCATAAGCTTCCATTGCTTATTATAGGGAAGTCCAAAAATCCACGTTGTTTCAAAGGAATAAAGACTTTGCCTGTCACTTACAAAAATCAAACCAATTCATGGATGTCTTCTGATATTTTGTTGAATAGTATGAAAAGGTATTCATCCCAGAGATAAAAAAACATCTGGAAACCAAGGAAATGTGCTTTTATTGATTGTCAATGCTACATGTCATCCCTCAACTCTTTCTCTTGAAAGAGAAAATGGAAAATTTAAGGTAATTTTTTTGCCTCCCAACGTTACATTCATACTCCAACCAATGGACCAGGGAGTTATAGAGTCGTTCAAACGTTTCTACCGTAAGGCATTATTGCATATGGTTCTTATTGGCCAAGAAGAAGACAAACCTATCTTCCAACTCTACAAAGACATTAATCTGAAGGATGCTGTGTACATGGCAGCAGAAGTCTGGACTATTGTCAAAGAAACCACTCTGAGAAGAGCTTAGGGTAAGCTTTATAAAGCAGACGAGGCCAATGAACAATTGGAGGAAAATCCATCTTCTACTCAAGAGGTTCCAAACAGCCAGTTTGTTTCGAAGGTAGCTGAGCTTATAAACCAGTCACCTGGTTTTGAGGAATGTGACCAGGAAAACATTCATGAATGGCTAGAATGTGACGAGGATGACCCTGGGTATGAGGTTCAAACAGATGATGAAATAATTGCCAGTGTTCAAAGGCTTAATGAGGATGACAACGAGGAGCCTGATGACGACGAAGATCACGTTGAAGAAAATAAAGGACCATCACATGAGGAGGCTTTCCACTGCTTGGAGACGGCAATGAAGTGGTTGGAAAGACAAGATGAAAGTGATGCTCTCCAACTGCTCAATTTGAAACGCTTACGAGATTTAGCAGGAAAAAAAAAGTGTCAGGGCTAAAGCAAAAACAAATTTTGGACTTTTTCTCTAAATAAAAAGTATGCATTGTACTGTATCTATGTATAATAAATTGTTCTTTAACACTTTGAAGCCTAAGCCCGAAGATAGATCGGGCGACGCAAACTGGCGTACTCGCCGACGCCCGAGAATAGCTCGGGCGCCCATATTTAATTCATTATATCTTTATTATCGGCATATAATCGGGTTTAGGTCATCTGAATATGTCTTTTAGTTATCTGTTATTATATTTTATCGGTCTATTAATTTTTTTTATCTACATCTGGTCTTGGATAAATAATTATCGTAACAGCTGACGTGAGACTTGGATTGAGCGCGCGCCGAGCGGTATTGTTTATGTCAGCATTGTTTGTGTTGTTATATTTTGCTATTGTATTTATTATCTGTTATTATATTTTATCGGTCTATTAATTTTTTTTATCTACATCTGGTCTTGGATAAATAATTATCGTAACAGCTGACGTGAGACTTGGAATGAGCGCGTGCCGAGCGGTATTGTTTCTGTCAGCATTGTTTATGTTGTTATATTTTGCTATTATATTTATTATCTGTTATTATATTTTATCGGTCTATTAATTTTTTTTTATCTACATCTGGTCTTGGATAAATAATTATCGTAACAGCTGATGTGAGACTTGGAATGAGCGCGCGCCGAGTGGTATTGTTTATGTCAGCATTGTTTATGTTGTTATATTTTGCTATTATATTTATTATATGTTATTATATTTAGCTTATATTATTATATTATTTATATTTAGCTTATATTATATTTAGCTTATATGTTATTATATTTTATATTATTATATGTTATTATATTTAGCTATTTTTTGTTTTACATATTTTTGTACTTATTTGTAGCTTCTGTAAAAAATAAAAAAATGTACAACACCTAAAGTTTTGCCCATCATTGAAAAGAGAATTTTCTCCCCTTTACAAAGATATATAATATAACCTTTTTATGAAATTTATAAGGCATTTACAATTTTTTTAATGTGAACATAAAACCCCCAGGATTCCATGCCAAACGGAGTATTAGGGCCCAGGCTTCAAAGTGTTAAAAGTTATATCCATGCATTCTGATTGATTTCATAATAGAATTACATGAATAATTTTAGTTTGATAATTTTTTAGCCTTTTAACTACTAAGAATTTCGATACATATATAATTTAAAAATTTTGTCTTTTCATGTTCGATTATCCGAATATTCAGTTATCCGAACACCCCTTGTCCCCAATCAGTTCGGATAATCGACGCTCTACTGTACTTTTTGTTTCCCTCTTATTATTAATTATCATAATTTTTGTACCATTCATAAATTTATTTGTTTATGAATCTGAAACATAACAAATATAGTAAATTACTTGAAATGTCATTTCTTCTTGGGGTATAAAAATAAAGTAAGGCTTGAGCTCTTAAGCTTCTGGGTCTTTTTTAGAAGAGGACCTCAATTTTGAAAAACGCTCTATAGGAATAGCCCCACAAATGGGAATAAAACTAAATATTAACTGTGATTCAGTTGATTTTATAATAAAGAAAATACAAATTTTAACCTAACCTACCAAGACTGAGATTCCTTTTCTAAAAAGGAGCCAAGTTTTTTTAAACCTCAAAAGCTTGGTCTCAACTTGACCTAAAAATTGTAATACATAGAACTTATATGATAGAGTACACGTATGAAGCTGCATATACACAGAACATAATAATCAATAAAACTGTGATCAAACTAAGCATTTTGATTTAGTCAAATTGTAAAATTACAATATCGAATGTACAAAATCAAATTTTTAAATATAACAAAATCAAATTGCTTTAATGCATACGTCTTTGTAGAAACTGTTTTACCATCACATCACTTATAATTCTTCATCTAGGTACAATAGTTGTACTTTAAGTCTTGAGTTTTTAAATTTGAAGTGTGCAAGAGAAGTGAAATACTTACTGTTTAGTTTACGATTAACTTAACCAGTACAAAAAATATTTAAAGAACAAATAAAAGACAAATGAAATTTAATTTGTGACCATTACTTACACTCTCAAAACAATATGCTATTATATGAACTTACAAAATTAATATCCAGTCCAACTTTTGAAACACAATCACTATAGTTTTGTCCTATGTCCTTAACATCCTTTGAGCTGTCCAATGGCTGGACAGAGTACGTCACGATATCACCAACCTGTAACGAAATCAGATGTATTATACCAACAGTTGATTGTTAATAAACTAGTGTTGAGGACATATTATCACTTATTCAGTTTTTCAGGGAGTAGAGGCAGTGTTAATAAAAGGGAAAAAAATTACATACCATTTGTATGCGATGCAATTCTCTTGTCACACTGGGAGGTGTTAGAACAAAATTATTCACAGGATTCATTTAAGGATGGGTGTTCAAGAAAGAAACATACATCTTCAGGTATTTTCAAGTCACAGAGGAATTGTTGTAGAGGTATATGAAGCCCTAAGACATAATAAGTAGTGATGGGTCGGTTCCATTTTTATCGGTTTCGGTTCGATTATTTATAGGTGATGCGAGTAGTGATTTTTGAGTTTGAGTCGAGTAGTTGGCATTTTTTTGAGTATCGAGTATTTTTGAGCGAGTATTTACAGAAGGATTTCCTGTTCACCCAAGACAATTGTAAAAGGCAGACACAATCCTAAGCCTATGTTCAAGTTTTGCAAGATTCGTAAAAATATACATTTAAACTGAACACAATAATTTTAATTTGTTGTTTGTAACTGTAACATTTGATAAATAAAACTTTTTAATTCCTGTTTTATTTTTACGATATTTTTATATGGCATTGTTTTGTTTAACCTTTTTCCTTTTTTCATAGCTAATATGATGAAAGAAACTTAGAAAGTATATTGTTAATTGAAACAACGTGGACTACAAAGATTTAATTTGTTCACTCATATCACAGATCAGATTTTCTATGCAAACCAATTATATTGTTTCATAGCTGGCCGATATGTTTATCTGGTGGTTCGGTTCATATTGTACTGCGAAAACGTAGCAAAGCATGTTGGCAATAGCTGCAGCCAACCAAACTGATGCTAAAATTCAGGCATCATCACCAAATGGATTCATTTGCTTTCCTAATTGCCTCCTCTCAACAAAAAATTGATTGTGTACACGCCAAGAAGCGTGGATCTGTATTCTGTAGGTATTTATTTCAGTAATAACAAAGTTACAACTAACCGGAAATAAACTGTGAATTATATAATCAAATTTGAAAATCTGATGACAAAGACTGTTGTTTAATCGATTGATAATAATAACTCAGCAGGTTTACTAAAAATAAATGTTAAAGTCGCTTAGGATGGATTAGTTTTTTAATTATGATCGGTAATGAAATGTGTGCAACTAGAAACTACTTCGATACACGAGGCTACACTGAACAACAGATAAATAATTAAATTTTATAACTAGAAATTCATGAAAACCTGGTGTAATCGAATGAAAACCACAGACATAGTTGGTTAATATAATAGGTCTAGCCGATATTGGTGATGGTGGAGTTTGAAATATCAGCTAAGTGCCAACTAGTTATACAGTGAAGATTTTGGGCAGCTAAATTATAAACTTATGAATTAAAAACAAGACGTGTGATAAGGTTTCGGTTTAATTAAAATTATTTCTCGAGTCTAAATTCGTCGTATTTTGTTCAGAAAAGGTATTCCAACATATTTCTCCCTCACTTGGGTTGATTCGAGATTGTTTTACAGTTTACATCGACATTAATGTCAATGCGAACAGGGAACCATTCAGTGAGTTTACGAATTAAAATTATCGTACTTTACCACCTTTTACACTCCAACTGTGTTTATTGTCTAACTTAGTTAGAAAACCGCTCAACAATTTGACAGAAAAAATATTGTATGCGCAAATGTTACACACAGTTTTGGCGATCTAAGGTGTTTACTGAATAATAATTAATAAACGTTCGCCACAGATATATATATATATATATATATATATTATTAGACAGAAAATAAATCAATAATGTTGTGTCACACGCTGCTAGAACACCATTACCATATTTTATATGATATGATACAGTGTTTTCTTACCGTCAAATCATTGGACTCAATCAACTCGCAAGAAATATACGATAATTTCAGTTTCAAAAAGGAGCTGAACAGTTCCTTGCACATATGTATACCAAAACCGAGATGGACTTTTGCCTAGAAAAGATGGAAAGTTCGATTCTTGGGATGAAAAGTGACCCGTTCTCGGGATCCTTTTGATTGAGCGATATTATTGATATGAACGAAAATGTGCATAATTTCCACGACGTACAGACCATTAGATTTGTATTGGTAACAGGTCTTTTTGAGCATCTTGAACTGGATCTCTTCTCCCCTTTCTTGGGTCATAAAGACACTAACCAGCACATCTTTTTATTCACGCTATTTTAGGTTAGGTTACAAATGACTAGTAGACTTGACAACCAACATGTGTGATCGCTACTACGGTAACTATTTACAGTGATCGCTACCTTCCCAGCTCTGTTGATCACTTTGAACTTAACTAGTTCAAATCATAATTAACGAACTCGTTCACTACGTTGACTAGTTCATTTGACTATCATCGTGTACTACCTGTTCTTAGGCGTATTGTTTAGTTCATAATTACATGTACCAAACTGATAACGTATGATTAAGGGTAAAATAAAACACAACCATTTTTATTGATAACTTAATAAATTGTTTACTCTTAAAACTAAATTAAGATGTAAATATGATATTTCGTGAAATACAACTACTCGATCGAACTTCGAGTAGTTTTGGAAGCTTTGAGCCGAGTTCGAGTAGTAAAATACTCGCTTAAATACTCAAATTTTCGAGTACTCGTACACCCCTAGTTCTTTATTGAAATCGGTTCTCGGTGCTGAGTACTTTTTGAGAAAGTCTCAGAACATTTTTCCAATATCTTTACGCCAGGGAATCATCAAATTATATTGAATCAGTCAGTAAAAACAGTGCATAGTATTTTGGGGATTTCATCAATATTAAGTATAATACACCCTAAAAATCCATAAAATGACATACAATATTTCCAATAAATAGAGAATTGGTAACATTTTATTTATTCTCAGGGTATGATAGTTTACATTTTTTGCACAAAGAAAGCATTTACTTTATATTTTAAAAAGTATACAATTTAGCTAAATGGAATGTAATGCTCAAATTAGTATGCAATTGAAATTTACCATGAGAAAATTACAAAACTTATAACAGTACAAGTAAACGTCACACAACACAAATTTATTATAATATAAGCACAAAATGTACAAATATATTACAATACAAGTACAAAATGCATGAATATTATGGTGATCGATTTCGGTGAACCACGCTCACCTTCCTCAGACCAGAGGGATTCACAAAAGAATGGAAAATGGTGTTCAACAACTCAATTTATAGGCCTAGAAAAAATAACCTGCCATTTTAGGTCTGGTTTAGTAATAAAACTTATTCAACAACAAATCACAACAATTGATTGAAATTACCACAACTAAATTTAAGAGGTTGATGTAATTGTACATAAAAATAAACAGCAAAAACAAATAATATAATTAATTTAAAAAAAACTATTTTTATTAACTATTGAGTTAATTGAAAAAAACTATTTTTATTAACTATTGGTTCTTTTCTCAATTGTTGATAATACTGAATTAAGAAATTATAAATGCTACTCATATTCATAAAAAAACAATACAACCAATAATACCATAAATGTTTTTAGAAATTACAGTATGGATTTTGTTTTAAATTTAAGAAATAATAAAACTATTTTGGGTCAGTAAATGTTAAGTCAATGCTACTTAAAACACTAATCCTTCGGACTTTGTAAACAGAAAAAAAAATAATCAAAATAAATTGAACTATTTTAAAATAGAAATGCTAGACTCGTTTTGTTTAGTTTTGACACAATATTAATCTTAAACATTTATTTTTCAATCCAACTCCCTAGGGTTTTTGTGCATTATTTTTTCATTATTAAAAACAATCCTAAATGAATTACTTCTGATATCTTAAGTTCATCATAAAAATCTGTTAATTTTCAAAATACAAAATAAAACTAAAAGCATAATTAATTGTAGAATGTTAGATGAGTTGTAAACAGAATGGAATGTTTCCACAAGGTGTTTTTTTATCAGGCAGGAAGTGATAAAATAAGGTCAAGTTAAAAAAGGGTGGAGCTTAGACAGAAATGAAGACTGGACTCTGGACTCTTGAACAAAAACTGAATGGCTTCAATTCACTGCCTCTGCATGAATTCCTATTCATTTATGTTATCTGTCTGTTTTCACTAGCTGATAAGGAACTATTCTAAGGCGAATATTTTCTGACTTAGAAATTTTGTTTACCTCGTGCCCAAGTCAGGTAAGGAAATGGCCTTCTACAGCAGATATTTTCTGACAAAGATACCTATATTGTTTATCTGACAAAGATACGTATATTGTTTATCTTGTGGCTGGAGGAAAGTTCTGTTTATCAGCACTTTCCACACGGTGGAAAATTTTT